>JAGFPH010002729.1:79336-126778 GCA_018207615.1 Philaenus spumarius | reverse complement strand
GTACGTGGTTTATTTGTACAATTTGCCAAATAATTGGGATGTATTATTTGTTAACGTTTATACTATAATATAATAATACTCTATACTTTGACGTTTTTGGTTTTGATATTTTTTAAATATACAGATTTAAACCTATGTAGGAACTTTTTGATTTGTTTTAAATAGTTTGACTTCAATATGATTTTGTTTGATTTATTCGTTTTTGGTTACTTCTGAATTTCAAATCAAACATTGTTAAGTATTCCAGTAACTATTACGGTTATCTAGTTCTTCAGTAACATAGCTAAAAAAATAAAAGTGTAGCCTATTGACTGAAATGTCAGACTAAAACCCAGTTATATTATAATAATTTCTAGTTTAGCTAATAATGAGGTTCTAGCTTAGTTAGAGCTACCACTTAATTAAAATAGAGGGACACTCAATGTTTCATGTCAAAAATTAGCAGAGATATTCGGCCGTTCTGGTATTTGTATTCCTTTCTGTGTATTAAAATGAGTATACAATTAATGTTTAAGACAGGTGAATCATTTCTATTTAAACTAGGATAATATCGTGTTTTACAATAAATTCTAGTTTACATATCATCATAAAGATAATGTGTTATTTCCACTGACTTGGATATAGAGATACGGTACTTGAATACTGGAGTCGTCCTCTACTTGAAGACATGTTTTATTAGTGTGAGACTATACTTACGGAAGTAGTAAATGCCATGAGAGCGTCCATAAATAAGAAACAGGCTCTATTAAGACCGTCTGAAGTATTCGTTTTATTATTATCTTTTTAGCGGAAGTCAAGTATTACAAAATAAAAATACAAATAATCTATAAAAATAGTTCACCTAATTAATCAAATAAAAGAGCACTGGGGCGACAAAATCACACTGATTTGAATAAAAACACCAAACCACAAAACAAGGAACAAAAACAATAACTAAACTACTAAATTGGAAGTTATGTTTAATTCGCTACCCTTATGTACATTTTGATGACATGGTCATCATCCTCAGAGGGTTTTAACCCAGTTTTGGGGTTCGGAGTTTTTATTCAAATCAGTGTAGTTCACCTAAATTGTATTATTTATTCAAATGAGCAAATATACAAACTCATATTCACTATAATGTACAATATTTAAACTACAACATATAAATATTATTATTTTTAGGCGACCTATTTACGTAAGGAATCGTGATATTATCTACTTCCTTATAACTGTAACGTTATTGCCAACGCAGTAAATCCTATTAAAAAAATAAGAGTACATTTGCGGACCAAACCATTCACAAACAACCAACCAACGCCATCTCCTGGACACGTTACACAACCAACCCTGACATAAGCGCTTAGCGGTGACGTCATGTCGGCTGATAAACCACAGCTGACTGTCTCATATATCTCTTGACTTTTCCAAGCGCATGAAATTATTCTAAAACTAACCATAAGACTGCCTACAGCATGCATGCGTGTTCATAAAAGAAACGTTTAAAACAAAAGCTTTAGCAATGAAATTGCGAATTTGTGTGCGATATTTAATTCGAGTAAAGTGCAGTAATAAAATAGTATTTTCGGTCAGTTCAAATTTGAAGACAAGGTTGAAATAACATCTTACCAAGTAGGTTAATTACAAGTTCAGTCACCTATACTGTAAGAATTTTGGTTTGCCATAATTAACATTATGAATCATGTTCATAATTAATATTATTTTTCATTATAATTTCAACCGTCCACAATATTTAAGATTAAAGTAAAGTAAATAAACATCTATAAACCGCCTTAGATACAGCCAAGTTATTTTGAAGGTTAGCCTAAATGTAAAGCAACTACTGTACATTTTAATGTGAATCAAATCAATATCATGCAATAACTATTATGGACAGTGTTATATTGGTTTGTAACTTCTGGTTGATAAACAAAACATATTAAATGTACGAACAACAAGTTAAATTAATAGTATGCAAAACTTAATGCACATGTAGTAATTCAATGCCTAAAACAACTTTAGACAATCAATAACTTGTCAGTTTTGAAGTTGTATTTTCCTGTTAAAGTTTGGACAGTCACCAACTTGAATTGAAAATGTCTTGAATAATTTTGCAAAGTTCATGACTTGTTAATTTTGTAACTATACAACAAAAAAACATTTGAAATATTAGGTATTAAACCTATTTTTTTTTTTTGACAGCTTACAGCTGGTCGAAGTAATATGGACAACTACAACTACAAACATCATATAGTTTGACCTTTTCATCTAGTCACTGTCATTCATACGACAGGAAATAATTCACACCTACTCTACTTGCACTCAGCGTGAACTAACGATAACCTTATAAACATTATTTTGCCTTAATCAAATCAAGTGATTAAAACCACCTAAGTAATGGGTTATCTCCTAATAGTTTAAAGGCTGTATTTTTTATTATATATATACATATATATATATATATATACAGTCATGTGCAAATTAATCTGAACAAAACCATTTTCAGTTCAAAACAAACATTTATTAGCTTAATTACATAAATGTTGACATATTACATACATATTAGTACTTAGTGTGACCTCCTTTTGCTTCTATCACCATTTCAAGTCTTTTTGGCATTGAATCAACTAATTTCTTGCACATTTCTTGAATTTCAGGATCATGGAACCAAACTTGAATGAGTGCAGAAATCATCTTCTCTTTTGTTGTGCAATCCTTCTTTCTTAATCTGTTTTTGCAAATGGCCCAGCAACTTTCTATGGGATTGATGTCAGGCGAGTTTCCAGGCCACTCCAAGCACAAAATACCCTTTTCATTCATAAATTCCTTAACTGCTTTGGATGCGTGACAGGGTGCAAGATCTTGTTGAAAAACAGGATATTTCACTTGATGGTAATTTTCCATTTTTTTTAGTTCAGGAATTACTCTACCTTGTAAAATAGGGATATATTTTACACTATTCATCATTCCAGTTATAGGCACCAACAGTCCTAGGCCTTGATACGAAAAACAACCCCAAAACATTTTTTTAACTGGGTGCTTTACTGTTTGTTGCAAATGTTTTGGTGACACAGCTTCATTATCTGACCTTCGTACATGGGACAACTTTGTACCTTGGACTACAAAATGACTTTCATCCGAAAATAAAACTTTCCTCCAATTCTCAGCTTTCCAAAATTTATATTTTTCACCCAAGCCAATCGTTTTTTTCATAGCTGCTGTTAACAGCTGTTTTTTTCTTGGCCTTCTTGCTTTTCTGTTAACAGCCAAAAGACGTCTTCTAACTGTAGAGTCATGAATATTAACACCAGCGGCCTCTAAATCTTTTTTAAGCTCAAAGCTATTTTTTTCAGGGTGAATTTTACTGTTTCTAAGCAACATTGCATCATCTTTAGCCGTCGTTTTTCTTTTTCTTCCAAAAACACCTTTTCTTTTAGGGGAAATTGATCCAGTTAGGTTTTTTAATTTAATGATGTTATTTACAGTGCCTAAACTAACTCCACATTGCTCAGCTATTTGTCTTTGAGTCAAAGAAGTATGTTCTTTTAAGGTTATTATCTTGCTTCTTTTTCTAGGAGCTAGATCCATATCCAATACTTATTGTAAATTAACTAAGCACTCACCAAATTATCTAGAACGTTTTTAAAAAACCACAAAATAGAGACAAAAATAACACTAACCACATGGAAACACAAACATAACCTCCAATTTGTTGCAAATGATGTAGAAACAATGAATCACATGTAGAAAAAGAATACAGCCACATCTCCAGGTTGGCCAACTCCAAAAAACAAAATTTACCTCGTTGTTCAGATTAATTCGCACATGACTGTATATACTAGCTGCCCAATCCGGCTTTGTACAGATAGACAAATGAAAATTAAATATGTATATTAAGAAAAAATATATATCAATAAATATATTACGCTATGTATTTCTTATGGGGATATTTAGTAAATGTAACCCCCCAAGTCCCCCTAAAACTTCGATTTTTTTAAACCTATCTTAGCGAGCATCTAGGTCCGTAGAGGAAGCTAATTACAAAATTGCATTGCAATCCGTTCAGTAGTTTTTGAGAATTCGTGATGAGCGAATCAGTGAGTGGTATTTGGATTTTATATATTTATATAGATTAATATATATAAATATATAGATTGAATTATGTAAAAAATGTTGTAATCAACCGTTATTTATTTATTTATAATATTAGGGTGTTGTAGCTAGCTAATTTTATAATGGCATTATCCCAGAGCCCCATTTCCAAATTTAACATTTCTTCATAAGGGTATTCATTTGAAAACTTCAAACTCGTATTAAAATACTTATAGCCTAAGTATCAACATTCTGTAAACGGGAGTGTATAGTACTAATTGGGGGGAAAAAATATTTTCAAAATATGGGTGCTCACCCCCATGGCCCCCCTTACCTAAATTCGCAATTTTGAAATGGCAACATATACCTTGTGACACCTCAAATTGAAGCTCATAAAAAATGCTGTGTTTTGATCGAAAAAAAATTAAATCGGCCAAGACGTTTGGATATCAGCAGCCAATAATGTTATTTCTTACACAACAATTACTAAGTACTACTTACTACTAATAACGCAACATCATTTCTTACTAAATGCAATGATGTTGCCAAAAACCAAAAATATTTGTAACGTAAAAATTGCCAATTTGTTTATCAGCATTTGTAAGTGATAAGGACAAGTAAGTATCTAATCATTCTTTCATTTTCCTTATTTACAGTATTTGTGGAGACTGATTTGGTAATGCTATCTCTGGACATATTTTTAGTTTCAACACACAAAAGGTCGCCAATTTGGGAATGCAGTTTAACTTGCTCAGTGACAGTGGTACGTGTTGTACGTCTTTCTTCACAAGGAAAATGGTTTACAGCCTTCAAGAAAGAGTTGAGATTATTTTTATCTATGGATCAGAGAATAAGTGTGCGAATTCAACACACTACATCCTGAAAGGAATGTGTCACCTATGTACAACATAGATTTAGTAACAAAATTTACTGAAAGTGGTTCAGTTAATAACAAGAAAAGGTCTGGTAACAGAGTTATAGACAAATTACCTCAAATTGAAGTGATTCATAATTTTGTTCATAACCTTAATAAATCCATTCGTCAACTAGCTGTTGAAACGGTATTATCTGTTGGTTCCATTCACAAAGCGTTGAAAATTAACAAATTTCATCCTTACAAAGTCAAAGTTTGTCATGAAGTTAATGAAGATGATTGTGACCGTCGCATTGAATTCTGTGAACAAATGAGTACACTCATTATTAGTGTTGAAAATGTTGTGAAAAACATTTGCTTCTGTTATGAATGTACATTTTATGTTAACGGTTTTGTTAATAAACACAATTGCCGATTTTGGTCAGAGCACATGTTTTCGTTGAAGGACCATAAAAATGACCTGAAAAAATTATGTTTGGGCGACACTATTGTTGGACCTGTATTTATTGAAGGAAAATTAAATGGAGAATTGTACTTAGATTTGCTAGAAAACACTTTTCACCCTCTTATTGTTGAAACACTTAAAAACCAGGTAAATGAAATAGGCCAGTTAAATTTAGATGCGGATATGCTTTATTTTCAACAAGATGGACCTCCTGCATATTATACTCTTCCTGTACGTATAATATGCACGTGTGGAAGAGAATCCTGGATGCACACTACCCGAAGTACTAGATCGGTAGAAGAGGATCAATTGAGTGGCCGGCACCTTTAGATTTTTTTTTTTTTTTTTTGTGGAATCACTTAAAATCAGTAGTTTTTAAAACAACTCCCAACGGTATTCAAGACTTGAAAAAACAGGATTACTGCTGAGTGCAGGGGCATAACCAGAGAAACTTTTAGAAAGATTAGGCAAGAATTTGAAAATAGTTTATTTTATTGCATGACCAACAATGGCTACTGATTTGAACATTTGATTTGAAGTTTACAAAGGATTTACAACAGTATTCAGTGAGTAATTTTGTTGTTATTAGCAGTAAGTAGTAGTTAGTAATTGTTGTATAAGAAATAACATTATTGGCTGCTGACACCAAACGTCTTGGCCGATTTAAATTTTTTTCACCAAAATACAGCATTTTTTATGAATTTCAATTTGAGGTGTCACAAGGTATACGATGCCATTTCAAATCTTTGACTTTAGGTAAGTGGGGCATGGGGGCGAACACCCACATTTTGAAAATATATATCTTTTTTATTCCCCCATTTAGTACTATACACTCCCGTTCACAGAATTATGATAATTGGGTTTATAAGTCTTTTAATACTAGTCTGAAGTTTTTAAATGAAAATCCTGTATATCCAGTAACGTCACACAAATGTAATGAACCAATATATTTTTTTTTATTACAAAAATATACATATCTATAATAAAAGTTGGCCAATGACAATAACAAAGTAAACTGTGTCACAACAGTTCCTTAGTATAGAGCATTATGTAATTGCATGTCCAAGTATATATGTTATTTGTGTATTGTTAATTACAGACTAGTGGACCGGGCAATGCTTCGCTATTGCTTGATTTACCTAACCTAAAATTATATTCAGTTTTTGATCCAAATCAGTTGTTGATCAAAATCAGCTGTTGATCAAAATCAGCTGTTTTAAGCTTTTCATACGAACAGCTGTTTTTTGTGCCCCTGATAAAATCAAAAGAAATCTTTCTTCTTCTTCCTTAAGATTGACCTTCCATAAGATTAACATGGCAACTTTGAGGGCCACTGGGGCGAAGCCCTTAACATACATTGAGCTCATTTTAAGGGAAGCACAACTTCAGAGTGAGCTCTGTAAAATGACACCAAAAACATCAAAATCGGTTAAAAAATCTAGGAGGAGTTCTACTCACAAAATAACCCCTAGCAAATTAATTATGTATATAGATATCTGAATATGTACTTATTGTAATCATAAACTCTAAAAATGAATTTTTCTAATAGTTATAAATATAATTTAAATAAAATTATAACAATGAAGGGATTTTATTTTTGTATTTTATAACAAGGGTGGGCTAACACTGTTACAATAAAGGGGGGATATTTTAAAATTGTGTTTGTAAATTAAGGGCATATACATATTTTGATATTTAAGGCGTATTACTTTAATCTAAGGGCATATAAATATATTTTGTGTTATTAGATTTTTTGAATAAAAAATCTTTGTTTATTCAATACTTAAGTTTTCTTTAAAGTTCACCTATTTATGTGAATGATCGACCAGAACATCTTGGCAGTTGGTGAATTGTTCTTTTTTTATTAAGGTAAGATATAAAATGGTTGCAATTAAGGTTTGGCTCGAAAAGTCATTAGGACCCAGCGCGATTACAATATTCAAATCTTCGATAGATGGTACATAACTAACTATACAACTAGCCTACGGGTTGTATTTCTAGTTATTGCTTTGCCTTGGAATGTATAGTAATGATACTACAGTATATAATCACCTAGATTAGATTGTCAGTAGTAAGTTGTAGACTTAGTTACAGCTCTGTTTCACTAACCACGTTTGACAAGATCTGATTATAAACCTTCGTAAATAAACATGCCTGTGGCTACATTATTTATGTTAGTCTTATAATGCGATGATAATATGGGTGAATGAATTAATAAAATTAACTATACTCAGATTGTGTCTAATGATTGAGGGTTCAAAATTTGTCAAACGGGCAATCATTTATGCCATTAATTTGGCGCTTTTGTTGTAGGAAATGGTAATTAAAAATTTATTTGTCGATATAATAATAGAAATTATGATTAATTTGTTTTAATTATATTATTATGTATGTTATACACTAAAATTTTGAAAAGTCCAACTCGGTTATTACCAAAAGTGTCAGTGTTATGTGTTTATGTGTTAGTGCTGTAACTAAGCCTGCAACAATGGCCTGAAGCAAGCATCCTAGTGACAGAGTGTAGATTATCAGTAGGTTTTCTAGTTTGGAAGAAAAACATTCCGTGTCAAGTGTAAGTTTATTAAATACCATAGTATATAAAAAAATAAAATATCATACTATCGAAAATATAATTTATAATTTATCTAAAATCATTTATTTACAATTAATTCGATTGATTGTTCTTAAAATAGAAGTCTAAAATAAACATCTAAATCTATGACACTCATTTACTTTAATTTACGCTTAGTTCTTAAAACTATACTTAATAAGTATTTTATCATGATTTTTATACGATAAAAGCAGACAACATAATTATATTTTTGATTTAAAAATATAGGAAGAACAAGTATTCTGAGAAAAAAGTTTAAATACTCAATGCATTATCATTTGCTTGTCATTGTTTGCATTATCATTAGGAAACAATATAACTAAATTTTAGTATGTTAAAACAAATTATTTAGACAAAGTATTTAAAATAATAACAGCCATCATACAAATTATATTTCAATGCAATAGGTAAATTTATGAGATAATATACGTATGTCAATTGTAAACACGATATTATGTATACTAATAATAGCTTACTTTATATATTTAAAATAAATAGCCTATATATAATGTAGGCTTTTAGCACAGCTTGGGGCTAATAAATCTTATAGCTAGTGTTAATTGAAATCGTCTCATTGAATTCTATTTGCGTAGTTTACCAAAGTAGAGAGTAGTGATGTTGTTGATCAAAAGTGTAAATAATCTTAACTGAAAACTTAAACATAATTTTTTTAGACGAAATATCTTAGTATATGAGTGCTAAATGTGTTTATATGTAACTCAGACGACTGCGCGAGAGAGAAAAAGTTCATGGAAATTAAAACAAAATAAAAGTACTAATTACAATTAAATTACAATTGTCGCAGTTCATTTTCCTTTTCTGGCACATTAGTAACGTCTCACCATACGTGATTTATTTCAGAAAAGACTAGTGCTTTTTATTTTAGAAGGGTTAAAGAGAGACAACTCTATTGTTCCCATTTGCATAAAAAAAGAGAAATGGAAATTTTAAATTAAGTAATATCCTGAACGTTTCAGTAATATTCAAAACCGTGTAATTTATGTTAGCCCTTTTCTAAGGCAACTCTTAATGAATATTCAATGACGCTAATTAAAAGTGGACACTCTATATGCAATAATTATTGTCTGTATTGTATTTCTCTTTAAATACCAACAATTTTCGCTAAATATTTAATTTTTTAACATATATTATAAAATATAACACTAAGCAATACACGTTTGATAAAATATTTAGCAGTACATGGTTGGCAATCTGAATTAAACAGTTTTTATTTACAATTTGTTTAATGATTTTAAGATTCCTGACATACTAGGCCGACAATATTTAGGTATGCATCATAATGTATCATTACATTAGTACTAATAATATTTTGTTAAAATACTAGTGGGAAATAATAGACCAAGGCCGCAGGACATAAACAATATCATAAAGTAGAGCTTTTCATGCTAATACTTAGACCAATAATTTATCCGACCACACATCACAAGTAGGTTGATAATGTCTCACTTGTATGTTTTTTGAGTTTTTGTGAAAAATCAAACTAACTACCTCATTAGAAATAACACTAACTCCTATCTTAATCATATTTGAAGCCAAATGTAATAATATTTAATATTTATTACATACAAATAAATATCTTGAGTTCAAAGTCCGATCTCGTTTTATACTTTTTTTTATTAATAAATTTAACAATTTAAATTAATAAATACAACTTTGTGGTGGAAAGATTTTACTTACATAATTGCAGGGAATATCTTTTCCAATATATTTTTAAAGTTTAATTGACACCAGATATGACCGAGTTATCATTGCGGATGTGGCTAATAGGTCCCCCAGGCGATGGCAGGTCTCCTTTGCGGATGCGTCTTTAGGATCCTCGTCCGAGCTTCCGGAATTATCAGGATGGTTCTTTCGAATAAGGCTGGCGGAACGAATTCTTGCGTTACTTGTTTATTTTAAAATGTACAATCAATCTGCTTGATTTAACTTAAAACTAAATAATGGCAGCTAACAGTCTGTCTAACAACTTACAGATTCCCGCTCTTTGACTACCTACACGATAACTTTATCACATACCATCAATATAATATTTATTTATATAAGTAGGAGATACCTAAATAAATAAATATATAGATAAATAAATTTAAATAGTTATATTTGAGAGGGAAAATGTACAATATTCTATATACGTGCTGCAAAAAGAACCTTAATATACCTTATAACCTTACGCAAATATAAATAAATAACTCTGTCAGGGTTCATAAAAATAATGTATTTCAAACAATTAATTTCAAAATGCGTTGTGTTCTCAGTGATTTATGCAAGAACTAAAGAAAAATACAACAATAGAAAAGTAGGTATTCAAATAAAACTGTCGTCTAGTGAAGCTTTGTTATTGCTTGAAACGTGAGTGAAGTATTGTGAACATGAACATTCATATAAATACAACACTCCAAGTTTTGCATACGTAATATACTATAAAGATTATTCAAAGATGCTTTCTTACAGAACATAAAACTACATTGGAAAACTTAAAAGATAAAAATATTCATATATGAATTATACCTTGTCACGAAAACCATAATTAAGTACTTTTGAGAACCTATTAGCATGAAGGAAGGTTTAATGTAACAAAAATACAATGTTTTTAGTAACGACTATACAAATTACATAAATCCCTTGTTATTGTATTTTTGCTGGATAAATATGGCCTAGTAAATATTAATTATTTTCTCAGTTACAAACTGAACGAGTATTTAAAAAATATATCTCAACTAGGATCTCTGCCCCTGGACGCTTCGCTTCCAAACCCCGCCTCGGCCTTCGGCCTCAAATGGCTGCTTTGCTTCGCTTCGATCGCAGTTGGAAATTTCGCTAAAGAATCTCGTTAAACTTTGGCTCGTTTGTACATAGGTGACCGACCATAAATCATCTGTTTTATTTGGCAACTGATTCAAACTCATTAAACATTATCTCCATACAAGTAACGTGGGGAATTTGAAGGATTGTGTGCCGGAGCTCCTTCTCGGGTGAATAGCGGCTGAACGGATGATTGGATCTTAAATCTGATGGAAAATCATTAGTTTGAAATTAAATTTTCTACAACTTTTGTATTTAAATTGTTTTTAAATCTCTTACCGTTTTCTTACAAAAACGATCAAAGTGGACAAATGAAAAAAATTTAAAAATCTTTCCCGCCCAAAAGGTGCTTCCAAAATTATTTCTCGTCATTTTCCGAAACGTTTCTCGTTGAGAGCTTTAATTCAAGTATAAGGTTGAGGGGGGTCCGATTACGGGAAGTGCCTAATAATTAATGTCAGTGAATCAGTGTTACTGTCAAGCTTTATATGTAAATTACTCTTGAATACGTTTGTTATATAAGTGAGAATATTTTTCATTTCTGTACATTACAGATTTAGAAAATTTCTTATTTACTCTGAGGTAGCACTTTAAAGAAAGAATATTCAAGAAGTAAAAACACTTTAACTACTATATTAACCCACTAAGCTATTTACAATATTGTGATATGTAATTTGTTTGATTCTGATAAACTATTCGCTTTATATCATAATTTAGTCATAATTATAACGGTTGTAGTCAAAATTTCAGAATGCATTTGATTGTAACCGACATATATTTATTTATACTCACACAATCAATTTGGAAATAACGATGGTTTAATGTTATTGGTCCTTGTTAGTTTGTTGACACAACTAATAACATTACTTTATTTCTTACTTTACTCAATTAATTGTTGCTTTACTTAATTACTTTATTCAGGTTAGTCAAATCCTGTCCAAGACGGTTCATTTGACGTCGATCTTCCCATTGCAGTCATATTATATTTCTAAAGCCACTGATATCGGAGCAGGTTTTGAGGTTGTAAAATACTAGACATAGAAGAATCATGAAATAGCTAAAACAAAATTAGCTTAAATAATCTTAATCAAACAAGTCCCACCTGACTAATGGAGTCATAAATCAACAAACGGACTTCTAAAAATATAATTAACTTACTTTTGTTAAATTGTAAAAAGTATGTTCTATATGTTGGGCCTTTAAAAAATTAAGTAAAACATCCAAAAATATGTGTTAAAAACAACTATTTTTAAAAGAAGGATGTTGACACAAAAAAATAAACAAATATCTGTTTGCATTTACAACGGAAAACGAAACTGAATTCCGATGATTAACAACCACAATAGTTATAACCAAAGTATAGTACAATATAAGAATTCCTTTCCATGAATAATACAACATATAATTAATTAATATAATAATGGCAATATAATCCTGAAATTCCAGTCAAAATATGTTTCAACTGAAGTAATTTACAGTCAGATTATAACCTTTTTTTTAACAGATATTGGTCAAACAATACGGTAAAATAACTTAAAAATCAAAGGTATTTTCTAAAAAATATCTTTTAGTAGTAAAACTTGATTTTGATCCACTAAAAACAAACTCTTTTTATTTATAATTTGTTTAACGTATACATTCATTGAGTCATCAATAATAATTATGTAATGCAAATGTGCGATAATTACTTTAGCAAAACTTAGTCCTACATAAAATTTCAGTAGTCAAATATTAAAAATGGCTATGTTATATAATTGTTTTTATTCACATTAATAGATGAATACGGAATAAAAACTTACTTAAAATTTTAAAAAAAGTTAGTAATTGGGTCTTAAGTAAATAACCTTGTAGTTTTTATGGAAATATGAGCAATAATATTTTGTTTGCCTACCGCAGCATGTTCAACTTCCAATTTCCGTACCATGGCTGGCATAATTTCAGTAGTCGACCTACCCTCGCCGGGGCAACATGTACTTAATTAATGTCTTTTATTTGTGCGTTTAGTGAATTGTGTACTCAATGTGGCTAATGTGTTTTACGACAATCTCACTAGTGAGAGGAGTGGTTTCATTCATTTAATTTAGTGTTTATGTAACTAGGAGATGGGGTAACCGTGGTCGTCACAACAGCAAGAAACAAGGACTGAATAGACGTGTACAAGTACACTTATTCGTATTTTAACATTTGAAATTATTTTCTAATCCGGGAGCTTAAATAATTAAAATAATATTATGACATCGTTAATTTATGAAAGTCTGTTAAACGAAGAGACGTCAAATAAGTCTACAATCCAGTGGGTGAGGAATCAAAATTACAAAAAATTGCACACCAAAACCAGAAAAATAAAATATGTATCTTGGAAGTTAAACCAGCCACAAGACTTATTTAAAAACCAACTACAAGGCAGCTACTCTGTATTGGCAGTTAGGTGGTCATAATAAACAACCACCTTTCAAAATATGCATCCAAGGAAACTGAACTATAGTCCTATACTGAACTATACATAAAGGTCGTTCTGAACAAAATTGGTTTTAACTATACCAACAATTCTTCTATACAATGCCTATTACAGAGTAGTGTTGGTTATTCACCTTGCCAAGAAGATTTTTATCTAGTGAGCAGGGGAGGCTCCTCGCAGCAACTATAATGGGAATGAAACAGCTATTCAAGCTGCAGCTGCCGAACTTTAGAAAATCTGTCCTATCGGAATCTGATTGAATCTGAAACATTTATCGCAACAATGAAACATATTTCAAACCGAAGGAAGCTAGAACTGTTCTTGAATCTTATAGGTGACAGTTACAATTACTCGTAATTTCTCTAGCCACGTCAATATCAGCGCCAACAAATTACCAGATAAGCCTGTAAAGGTAGCATGACATGCACATATCGTTCAAATATATGTTGTATTCTGTAATACGTAGTTCAAATGTTTTCCCTACTTTTACTAATTATTATTATCTTATCACTTTTATCTGAGGCCTACTAGTCACAAAAAATTTCGTTTGCTCTTTGTAAAAATATTTAGTTTTTGAGTATTTTTAAGGCATTTAAACTAATCAAAAAGTTAGACAAATTACTAATGAATGATATATAGACCAATTACTATTAAATGATACATAGTAATTTCTCAATAAATGTGTTGCAAGTGATTAAAAATATAAAAGTTTTGTGTTTATATTGCGAAATTGAAATGTTTAGTTAAACCTACACCAAAAGTATATATTTATCAAATCCATTAAACATAAATAATTCTATTATTAGGAGAAAAAGTACACAACTTAAAAGAAGTTATTAAAGTCATTTCTTATCGGCTTGTATTTTAAATCATATACTGCAAATGAATAAAGGTTGGTTGTAGATTCTATCCACTTTTAAAATATTTATACTTAAATATCAAATCCTTCTAAAACTTGAAACTTACATTTTGTAATCCGCTCTACTGTACACATTGATTGTTCATACTTGTGAGACTTTTCTTGAGAAGGTGCGATATGTGCAGATGTAATCTTTCATTCATACCCATTTCATTTACTACACAAAGAAACATATTTCACAATGTAAAATAATAAATGAAACATATATTATTTGGAGACATATTGCATTATTAATTGAAATAAAAAGTCCTTCTATAAATTCCGTGCAACTTCTCTTTAATCTCTGTTTTCATTAATCAGTATCTGCAACAGTAATCACAGTGACCTACTTGTACAATACATCTAACTTGGTATGTTAGACAATTTATCTCACCTTATAATATTTAATTTAATAATAGTTTAAAGACTAACAAACAATACAATACTCCGTACTATTACTTAAAACTTCTTTGTTGTATAAAAAGAACACAAAATAAAACGCAAGTTTATAATGTAAATATTTATTTAATAGTTTAGTACTTTTCATATTGTCCACACAATATACTAATCAGACTTCTTTCACAAACCAATACTTTATGTCCCGCTTTCAGACGTCTCACAGTTCATATTATAGTAAGCATTGAAAACTCATAATTCTAGTAACATTTATTTTACAGTTTGAATTAAAACTGCTGTATTTAGATTATTCATAAATTGCTTACACATTGTTCCAATTCACGATAATATAGAATTATCTAAGTTGAGGTTTAATAGTTTTCTATGGCCGTAGTTCAAACACCTTGTGAGATGGAGTAACGCCAAAAGAATATCTTAATGACTGAAAGAAAAACCTCAATGTCTCACACTGATTACATCAAATTAGATTGTATTTATTAAGAATCTGTTTTTTATGACCAATCATATAACTATACGATTACGGTTTGTGTTTCTTGTTTGGAATATTCTGAAACCTCTTTTATAAATAGCCTCATTGTTAGAAATAGAACTATAGTATTTAGTTTCTTATTAGTGTCTTTTGAATAATTTCCTTTTTTTAGTAAAGTTAACCTTTACAAGGTAACGTTACACAACATTACCTCATGAGATACCTGAACAAGGATATACTTACATATTGTAATTTATGATTGTATATGCTAAGTAATATTTTTGAAGGAATAGTGCATTTATTACTGTACTATACCTATACATATGTATGGTCATGAACGAAAATCTTTGCTGGCAATAAAATAATCAGTTATTCTTAAATCGTAGGTTTTTCCAGTAATAGGTTTTCTACGTAAAGAAACACAGAATGGTATATTTAATAATATACCATAAAAGTTGTGCTTTTAGATCAATCTCTACGTTTCTTTATTGTTTATTATTTTACAGTTTGCCATTCCTCTTAAAGTGTACTTACATATTTCAAAAGATAGTGACCTATTTCTACTACCAATCTGTAAAATGTAACTATTTTATTATTATTAAATATTCGGACATTTTTCATCAATCGTGTGTTCAAATCAATTCATGGCTTTTTAATAATATGAATCAACTCCCGTTACGAATAACTAAAAACTAAGGGAACATGAACATTGAGATCTAGTCTTATGTTAAAGAAAACAATTTAAAACTAAAATATTGTTCTAAACTTAAATTAATAACTTCCTAGTACATCTCAAAGCTGAAACTGAGAAGTCAAAAACAATAATAATAATAAATAAATCCATTATTGCATTTGTAGCCATATCCGATTGCTATTAACATAATATTATTATTTAGTACGCCTTAGAAATCCTTTTTAAGTTTGTGTTATGAGAGATTTGATGAAGTCACATACTGTGACATTAATAATAATAAACTTAACAAGTCTCTCACATGTTTGATCAAGTGTCGTTTTGTGTTTTATACGTACTATGTTTTATTTATTTATGGTTTAAACACCAAATTAATCTCTGTTATTAAGTGTAACTGTGAAAAATGTTTTTGTAATCGTTCTGATGTCGCCTAAAATGTGAAACAGATGTAAACGAGAGATAAAACTTATAAAAGGATTGCTAAGGAAAGTACTAAATACTAATATTAATAAGTAATAAATAAATCAAAAATACAAACAATAATGACAAACACAGATACCTTAATAAAGGGAGTTGATATATATACAGGAACATTCGTGTATTGATTTTAACAAATGAAGGCCAATGTTGGAATAATCAATGAAAAAAAAACTTAACATCCATCATAAATCAATGAAAAATTGCGTCCATTAGTTTCAAAACATCCTTATAATCAAAATTAAATATTAGGACTCAAATTATAATAAAAAATTAACTAGTATTAATTGGAAATTATAATTTTAACTGAGTGCACAATCTATATTACATACATATGTGAAAATTTGTTAGTTATAGTAACATATCTGCACTGCAAAAATATTGGGGAGTAGCGTAAAGAAAGTATATGCAAATGTATAGTAGTAAAAATTCCATCACACATTTTGATTTATAATAAATTAAAATCAATAATTTAATACTAGTACATAGATTTAATTAAAAATGGAATGTAAGATGTTAATACTGGCAAAGAATATAAAGATTATAATTATTATTAAAACAAAAATCGGAAATAAGAAAATATCAAATCCTTTATCGTTTGAGTATCTTTAAGTATCTATATTTCATTTGATTGGTTTCATTTATTTTGGTTAAAACTTAAAACCAATAAATGTAGGTTAAACAAATTTAAGGTAATCCATTGTTATTACAAGTTATATTTTACTAATATTCAATACGTGTGTATTTTTTTAAATTAAATGCATTAATTAACATTATTTAACTGCTTCAATATAATAGTATCGTTTATGTGGTTAATTTAATCAAACGTAAGTTTATTAGGCATTAAAAAAAGATATACAGATTTCAGTTAGTTTTATGTAGGAAGTTAATTTCATCTTCTCACTTTACTATAGTGCACAGAATTATTGTGTACTTTACCTTTCTGTTGCATAAGGGACTAAGCAAGTACAACTATTTGCTGTACTTACATTATTCTTTTTTCCAATTAAAAACAAACAGTTGCAATTTTAACTATTGTGCTTCGTTGTATGATTCTCTGTTTGCAGTAAAAACTTTAGATACAACAATGTAAACGTTTAAAATATATTTTCTTAAGTATTTACTTTATTATGATTATAAACTTTATTTCTGCTAACGGTGACAGTATTAAACTAGTTTTATTTTTTAATCATAACTGTTTATATTATAATATTAAACCACAAAACATTTGCACTTTACGAATTAAACTGTCAATATTTTAAGTAAGTTATAAAATTTAGGGTCGCTCTAAGTAGAGGGTTGGAAGATGTTGCTTCAATATAGCGTAATATCTTTTAAAGCTCTTTAGAAGTCTTCTCTGCATGATTGAATAAGATAGGAAGTTAAAGATGCAGGGGTCAAGAAGACGCTTCTCGACGAACCTGACCTGAAGTTTATACTTGTTTTTATATTTAAAGCAGAAAACCAAAGGGGTCGGAATTATCCAGCTAATCCAATATTAGTATAGTTCGATATGGACATAAGTCTTCAAAATATTGTTATGTTGTGTGCGTACTAACATGTTAGTAAATATAGTAAGTAGAGCAATTATCGATCTAATCTGTGGAGCAAACAAGAAAACTTTATTTTTAAAGTTAATTACATAGAAGCAATAAAACCTCTTTGAAGTTATTTTAGATTATTTTAAAACTGATTCGGAAGATCGTAAATTTGCAGGTTATATTCAAATTTAAATTTTGAATCAGAAGATACTAGTTACAATATTTGGTTTACTTATAGCTATTTAATATGCAAATGATTGCAACTAAAAGTTAGGCTATTTAATGGCAAGGTAATAAACACAAAAGGGAACTACATCAAATTGTAAGTAAAAGTTTCAAAGTATAGCGGAATAATATGAATGTTACACAATGGAAAAGGAGTTTATTTAAACAATGTTCTCCACCTCCTGATTTAAGTTACTTTGGGGAAATCTATGGAAGAGCCTTTAAAACAAACTTTCTCCAGTATAAAATTTATATATGTAAAATTTAAGTGTTCATATTCTCTAACATTCTATATTCTAATCCAAATTATTTATTTGGAATAAATTCTTATATTTTGTCAAATATGTAGACCCTAAGTGAAAGAATCCTTTAATACTATCTCGAACAATTTACATAAATCATAACGTTTTTGTATTATAATACTAATAAAATGTTTCAGAAAACTAATTACTTTCCAAATATATACTGTTTGAGTTTGATTATAGCTTCTTACTTTTCTCATGGGAAATTTAAAACTGAACAGATTAAAATTTAATAATTTATATTGAATGCCTAACTTTTGCTCAAGTACTGTAATTATGACCTAAGTACATCAATATAAAACAAGTCGAAGATACCTTATACTTTGTAGAACTACAGGAGGAGAAATTTGATTATTAGGAGAATTTTTTTTTCAAAACATTATTACAAAACTTGTTATTTTATTCTGTGTTTGAATTCTAATTAAATCGACTTAGGTCTTAATTGTTTAATTGTATTCATATGTACTTTCTGTTAGGCCTAATTTATATCATATTAAACCATTAATCAATATATTATCTATTATGCTGAACTAATTATTAATGGGATATGCATAACTAAGTTTCATGTTATACTTTATATAAAAGTAACACACTTACTTTTACTGATGGAACCAATAAGTCAGTAAAATAAACATAATAAGACAATGTGCATATTGGTTATGTTAAAATTTAAAATATGACTTTATAACTAATTAAAATTACTAAAAAATTACGGATAGAATTTTTGAAGAAACTGCAAATTTCGTTTCTAAAAATTTGAAATCTGCAAAAACATAATTAATGTTTTCTTAATTATCTAATTATGGATTTCGCAATAATTCTCCGTGTCACGTGCGATTTATAAAAATTTCATAACTGCAGCTGTGCACCGTGTGAAATCAACTCTTGGGATTCAATGCATTAAAACGATATTACTATATTCTGGCTATAACTTAAAATAAATAACAATCAGATTGTGTTATTTGTCGTCTTCGATCTACAAAAAATTACAGTTATTAATGAATAATAACTTTAAATTGCTGTAGTAAAAACTCCCATCATTCATTCTGCTGTTAGTGTAGACTAATAATAGACTTGATATTGAATTATTTGATTATTCCTGATCATTACAGCTGATTAAGAAAGTACATTTTAATAAGTATCGTAGCCTACTCCGTGTAAAATAATAATTTAAGGTATAAACTTAAGTAAAACAGTTTTATTGTTCACATGTCTTCGGCAACTAATAGGCCTGCATTAATTGAAACCAATTACGCCATTGTAGAAAGAAATTCTGACACAGTTTCTATTCTATGGTTGGCGTTTCAGATTATATTCTTAGGCTTAGCAGCCACTTCTGGTGTTGTTTGTTGTTATTGTTTCTTTTTTATCAAGGGCAGAATTGAAGACCACCATATTCTTTACAGTAAATTAATCTTTATCCCGGATAATCCTCAGAACCATACTTACCAAATTCATCCATTTATGTCAGAATGGGGAACAGATGAATGTGACTTTATTTTATTCGAGGCTATAGTAGCGAAAATAATAGTTTTTGTTTATAAGTATGTTCATTATATGTGGAAGAGGTGGTGCTAGATTTCGAAATAGGAAAGTATAAGTGTATTTTACATATAACTTAAATAATTCATTAAATAAATGGTATTTATTTAATTACTTAACGTAAAAACCCTTTACTTTTTGATTTTTCAGTTGAGTAGAGTTGCTCACAGTGATTGTCTTTACTGCACTCACAAATAAATATCCCGTTACATGCACTCAAATGAGTGGCCATTTGAACTATTGCGTTAACTAATCACTCTAGCCGGATCTAAGCATACGAGGTGATTCACTTGCATAGTCTCGACTTCAAGTCAGTTTTTGATACAACGAACGAACCCTCTAAATAAGAAGCTCTAAATAATATGTCAAGAATTAAGATAACACACACAAGACGGCAAACACTTGTTGACAGATTTTGGTCAGAACAACAACTGTGTGTGTATCGTTGTGAACACAGGGTGTTAAAAAACATTACAGGACTTCGCGATATTATTCCTCATACAAAAAGGAAGAAACAAGTTCATATGGAGGTATGTCCTAAAACTTTTTCCGTCTATCTGTCTGTATGTGTTTTTTACTTAATACGTTATATCTTAGGAACCTCTAAAGTTATCAACTTCAAACTTAGCATATGTTTTTATTATAACTACTTGTTCGGACATTTGCCATCATTTAAGTTATCAAACACGACGTTTTGGGAATACAAATCAAATCCCGTTCTCAAGAGACTAAAACTAATGGTACATAATGGCACTAGGCCTATGTAAGAGTAAATAAAGTAAATCTACAAATTAAAACTACAATTACTGCTAACCTTAAATATCTACGCGATACATCTCAGAGCTAAGACTGAAAAGTCAAACACACCAACCACATTACAAAACACAATTCAAACACTAAGCACAATTTCCCTATTGTTTCATACAGTTCAAGAGAATTAGAATATATATTACATCTAATGAGACTCATTTTGTTATTTAATATAAAGATTAAACTATGTACTATTTCAAAATAGCTGCAATTTTAAATTTCTAAATCTCAATATCTCAACATCCGATAATTTTACAACAAATTGACAAGAGATGAAAACGTTGCTACATTTTATCTTCTAAATAACTCATAAATTATTAAGATTCCATGACTAATTTTTGAATTTTTTTTGGAAATTAGTACATGCGAATTTTGTGGTAATCATGTCAAAATATATGTTTCTAGTTCAAAAAGTTGTTACTGTTAACTTATTTTGGATTACATTAATTAAAGTTCTAAAGCCATTACTCGTTAAACAAAATTTTAGTATTTTTTTCTATTTTTTAGTTTGGTTACTTTAATTCGTAATATAGATACCCCACCATTTTAATAAATCATTACTGCTACTTCAATTAGGAGCTATACTATTAGTTGTTCACCTACTTTAATTCCAACTTCTAGTACTTGGATAATGATTATTACTGTAATTATCCTTGCATATTTTAACACGTACTACTAGTTCTCGACATTAAAATTCCCACTAGTAGTTCTTCAACTAGGTTAATTCCTACTATCAGTATCTCGCCTACTTGAATTCTTACTGCTACTTCAATTTGGTACTACAGTATTACATAATTATAATATCTCAAGAACTATAAATGTTAGAAATAAACTATAAAAAAATTTAAATAGTAACAAATATTTAGACTTTAAGGAATTATTTATAAAATAACTTAACAGTAACAACTTTTCGATTTAGAAACATGAAATTTTGCCATTATTACCACCAAATTCGCATGTAGTCATTTTTATAAAATAGCAAAATACTCAATTAACAGTCATGGAGTCTTAATAATTTATGAGATAGTTAGGAGTTAAAACTTAGCTACTTTTTATCTCTTGTAAAATATTTGTAAAATTTACGGATTTTGAGATTTAGAAATCTAAAATGACTTAAATTTTAAAATGGTACAAAGTATAAACTTGATATTCCACAACAAAATGGGTCTTATTGGATGTAGTACATGTACCAAGTTGAAGTTGATATCTTCATAGGATCCTAAGATATAACGTATTAAGTAAAAAAGCACATAGAGACAGATATACGTAAATTTAAACGTTTTGAGACATACTTTCATATGAACCTTTTTCTTCCTTGTTGTAGAAGTAATCATACACCAAAGGACTGAAAGGTTTTTTCAGTACCCTGATGTTGGTCTTTGAGAGATCGGAGTTTTGTGTTTTTTCAAAAGAAGTGTTTTTACCAAGACCGTCAATCAATCAATTGAGAATGGACCTCTGTAATAAAGAGGTGAATCCTGTATCCAGTCACTCTATGATTGAAGTAATAGTTCTACGTAAGCAAATACAAATGATTCTTTTCATTTTAAAACATTAAATAATAGATACATGTATTATAGAAAGTAAACTTCTTATAAATAAATTATTTATTAATTTTATAAATGGATGAAAGGTGTATTCCATGTGTGGTTTCGATGATACTCGTAAACGTTAAAACTAAATTACATGTTAACAAGAAAATTATATATTGAGAATAAATGTTCAAAACAATAACATTTTTTGTTTTTCATATAGGTATTACTTTATTTATATAATTGCCTACGTAATTGTATACGTAGGTCAGATTGTAAAGAATGTTTTCGGTGTGAGAACAGTTTATGATCCAAGTTTACTTTCCGTTCTAACCAATGCAATTGTTCAAGTCGAATTAGGATAGCATGAATATTATTCATCTTTTTTTAAATTAACATTTTATATTCATATACCATAACTTAAGACCACATAAAATAGCAAATGTTACAATAGAATAGTAAGATAACCACGTTATGTATAGTACAAATATGCTTCAATTAATTATTTGGAAAATTAATAAATTAATATGATTGGTATGATTTTATTTAACCTTTAATAGCCTAACTGACATAAAAGTAGAAGCGTTAAGTGGAACCAGTCAATATTATCTCATATTATATAAACGAATAAAATTTATAAATTTAAAAAAAATAAAATTTACCGTGTAGCGTATACATAATACGCAATGTATACACGTATTTACCAGTATTTAAAATAGTTTGTATAAATGATAATAGAGTGATACTAATCCATTCTATTTGACATTATTTAATTTATCATGGTTTCGTAAAATGGTTTAATCCTTCGCAAATAAGTAAAAGCATTTTTTGTAGTTTCGTCTCTACTCTAAAACATGCATTAAAGCATTTAAAATCGTATAATTACTTATTCAAGCAGCAAGGCTTTTAGTTGAACATTACTCGATGTCCGAGTCTACCTAAAGAGTACTATAAATAATTTATTCTACCTGCAAAAGAGAATTAAATCTAATGAAATGTACTTTACATTGCCAGTATAAAATTAGCTTTCAATAATACTATGAAAAACTACATAGATATGAGCTTTATTCTATAGACTATAAGTCTAATTAAAATTAAGACAAAATTTAGTCCTAAATAGTATTACTTCCAAAAATTAATGCTGGTTTAATCTGAATGGTTTAATTAAATAACACTATTTTAGAGTTTATTGCTGTTTTATTTCTTTGCTTTATTTCATTTCTACCGAAAAAGTTAAACTAAGTGCATCTCAAGTAGAAGCCATTTTCTGTTATTAATTTTATTATCCGAAAGAAATATTTATAATTTAATAGAAGCCCACGTAAGCGAGTGAAAATAAATGTCTGTAGGAAATTAATGCTGATAATCTACTATAAATGTTGTCATTGTTATTAAATTAAATACTATTAACAATGTTTATTAACCTTGCATAATATAGAAGATGAAAGCAAGACTATCCTGTCTTCTATTTACAAATACGCAGTAGATCTGTTGAAAAAAACGTGCTGGAAAAATGTACCGTTTTTGACTTATCGTCTTGATCTTATTAATGTTAAATGAGGGACTAGATAAGTAATAATAATATTATCAAAATAATAATAAATATTAATAATATAAATAATAATAAACTACAAGGAATCAATAAAAAAATACTGCACACAAGTTTGTTAGTAACTCATGAATCAAAATTTAAATGTTTATTTATATTCGTCCTTAAAACATGTACCTTTAGGCCTATGTTAAATTTTCTCCTGCCAGTAAAGTGTGTAAACATAGGGTATTACAGACATGCCCTAAATCTATTTTAACTCATTGCCCCAATTACAGACTGAAGAACGTAAACATATTTAACAACTACAGTGTAGATGAAAGGTATCATTTATTGTTTAAAAATTACAAGTTTTACAGCTTTTTTCTCTTAAATTTTATCCCTGATAGTTTATTTTAGTAAAAAGATAGGAATCCAAATCTTTTAAATTTTAATATACTGTATATTTGAT
Organism: Philaenus spumarius; assembly: GCA_018207615.1. NCBI lineage: Eukaryota > Metazoa > Arthropoda > Insecta > Hemiptera > Aphrophoridae > Philaenus > Philaenus spumarius. The sequence continues at coordinate 102,595 of JAGFPH010002729.1, read as the reverse complement.
TTCTTAAAAATAAAAATTGCGTATTTCTGTATGCTTCTATTTCCTTACATCAAATTAGTTTTATAGAATTGATAAAGAAACAAAATCAATGTATTATTTAATAAATTTTAAATAAGATGAGTGATTGTAATGCAATATTGGTTTCCACAACAACAAATAATTATTAGATTAGTTATGCATTCAAATTATTCAATTGAAAACCGCTCATTGGTTACAGAATGTATTGTTAAATTAATTTAAACAAAATGTCTGCAGTATGAGTAGTAATTTATTTACTTTACAAAAACGTAAAGGATTTCATCTTTCATTGTTGAGAGAAGCTAATTACACACATCTGTATAGTACTAACTGTTTACGGGGTGTAATCTATATATAGTGGTACACATGTAAATGAAAATAAAATCGTCATAGTATTTGGAAAATGAAGCACATATTAGGTGAAACGAAAATGTGAAATGTTATCAGACTTCCTGTATGTATGTTTTCTTTTCGGTAGGAAGATGGACATTCAATGCAATATTGCAATGCAAAATTCCTAGAAAAAATACTTAGATTGTAAAAACTTCTTACCGATATCTCAAACTGCTCAGATTTGCTTTTATTATGATGTAATTACATTACTAAATTCAGTTAAGTAAATAATATAATTTTATTAAATGCAACTTATTATATAGGCTACAATATAATGTTAAATGCATCAAATAGAAATTGTATCATTAAATTTAAATAATCAAATAATTAAATTATAAAATTATGTAAATTGGGTTATCATTAAATGCATGTAAATTAGGGGAACACATTAAAAATGTCAACATAATAAGTTATAAAACTTTATATAATTATAAAATAAAAAAAGTCATAATGTCGTTTGTTTCCACAAACAAATGATGTAATAAAGATTCAACGGCACAAATATATTTACTCCGAACATTATATCTCTTGGAAAATCATATACATTTTCAATACAAAATCATTGTGAGATGCTCATAGACTGTGAAATTGAGTTTAATACAAAAGGAAATATTTTCTTTGGAAGGAATATTACTTTACAAATTGAAAATACTGTATATTGTTCAGTTCTGAAACGGCTGTTCTTGTATTATTTTGGTAAGCTGTTCATTGAAGCTGAAACAATGAAAACAATGGATGTACAAGCGCTTTGTTAGCATGAGTATTGTATTTAGTAGAATGTTTTTTTGTTTTTGTTTTTTTTTCAATGCAATAGTTTTTATGTTAAAATAACCAAATATGCTTTCCTTGAGTAGAGTTTAAGATCGTTAAATGATAACTGTATATTATTTCTATCTATCAACTTTATTTCCAGCTGTCAGTATGGATGGTGACTTAACTATCAAAACGTGATTCACTATAATTTAGATCAGCGTCTTATTATTTACATTGTCACACCACTGTAGTAAAACTTGTACTACTAATTGTATTTATGGTACTATATTTATAACCTCTTTTATTCTTATAAATTAAAATATCTCAGGCCTAAGAATTAAAGATAGTAATTTAGTTTTCTTAAATAGATGTAGATAATTTATTTAAAAATTCAACAACTATTACAAAAAATCTATAAAATGTTTCTATTTTATTTGAATAATTCGTACATTTATATTGGGAAGTAGCCTATACAGATATAGACTAATGGCCTTAGCAAATATTTAAAGATGAATGCAAACTATAGTAAACTAAAAACAAAGCAATTTGTTATTGTTATAGCTTATTTAACGAAAAGACTGGATACAAATGTTGGCAAAGCAATTAAAAAATATTTGCAAATAACAATAAAATATTTGTAAGGGTGTAAAATAACTTGTGAATAAAGTGTATTAATAACAACAAATAAAAATTTGTGTTAAATAGAAACATACGAGTGTACGGAAATATAAACATTATCGTACCTTGAATCAAATTTAATTTAATATTCAAAATTAATGATGGAAAGTGTATGAATATAATTTAAAACTTAGATATTAGGATTTTATTTTAATGAATACAACTTAACTTCGTGACACCAATTTAAAATTGTCTTCATTTTATGTGTATGATTATTATTACTTTTATTTTGATGTTAATGTTTTGCATTAATTTGAATTCGATCTCTTTTGCGTTGTTGAAAAGCAAATATGGTCTTTTTGTAAAAAATGTTTTAATTAAACTTGAAACCAAACGACTCTAAATAATATATTTTGTCTATACCTTAATAAAATTGCCATTGTTCTTTGAAAGTTTGCTGGACCGTCATATTTATATTCACTTAAACCTCAATATAATTCAAATTTAAATAAGGTACGCATTAAACTACATAATGAATAATAATTTAAAGTTTATTGTAAATTTAACTAGAGAAATTACAGTTACTCTAGTCTGCCAAAGTTTAGTACAACTAGTTAACCAGAAAACTTTTCGAAATGATATTTATAACAGAACTTTAACACAACATCTCGTACTCAGTATAACAGTAGGTTGAATAAATTTTACGTTTGTGGATGAAACATTGAAGGAATATAACCACTTCCAACAAATACCACCTTTATAGAAAACATTTTATTCCTAAATTGTTTCAAAATAATTGATTTGCTACAGTTCTTCTGTAAAATATGAAATAATATCTAATAAATCGTTTTTGTTTTTTTAAAGTTTTTTTATGTATTTGGATAAATACCGAAGGTGGATTTACGAGAGAAACGATATTTTCCAGTATTGTTGCCAAATTTCTAAAACGCTTTAATTAAAGTACCTCCAATACAACTGTTTTTTTTTTTTTTTAGTCAAACTTTACCTTTGGAATTAGAGAAGAGGGACAGGATTTGCGTAAAACCTTTGGGAATGTATTATATAAAACGAAGTATCAAAAATGTGTTTAAAATAATGGTGTGTCCGTTTCATTTCTAAAGGAACGTGACCCTAAAAAATCTCCAATTTCTTTTCATAGAGTACAATTTGTTAACTGAAGCTATTTCACCCTGAAATGGTAAAATATCTACATACTTGGTGGAAAGAAGAGTAAAACAATTATTTAGTGCCCTGTTCAGTGAGGCTTAAACAATGCCGTTTCATCTAAAAGCTTTACAGCTTGAATAGGTAATGTTATCAATAAATGTGAAAACTTTCCATGCGTTCGTGAAAATGAAGTGGAATCAACGGGCAGAGTTTTGCAAATATTTTTTAACAAACTTCTAAACTTTCAAACTTTTAAAAATTACAAAAAACATAAATTTGTATTTTATTTTGTTATGGCTCTGATCGCATAAAGTACTTATTATTTGATTGTTATCTAAAGTACTCTTATTGTATCATAAGGTATTATTTTATTTCCTGCGTTTTTTAGTTAAATGCCATTAAGAAAATTACCTAAGCAGTGAAGTGGTTTTCATTGGTAAACTATCACTTTCCATCAGTATGAGTAAAACAGTTACATTAATCTTATTCAAGCGTTGAAACTATTGAAAGAGTTTAAATTAAAAATTTAATACGCAAATAAGCAAGATTACATTGCTGATTATACTAGACTCAGAAAACAAACGACATGTTTTAGTACTGCCAATGCTTTAACAATTCATGTTATTTTCATATCATCCAGTGTCTATTTTATATTATTCGTTTTTACATATAGTTGAAGAAAGACTTTATAAAAGATTTTGGGTAGGCAACAATAACTGAATAGGATCTGTAATGAGTTTTCGAAAGTGCAAACTTCATCCATTCAACCGGCTTTGAGTGAAGTGTTTGTTAAATTCTTACTAACGACATTAATAATTGACAGATACACAAGGTGTTTTAATCAATTTTGTATTGTGCTTAGAATACAACAACATTATTGACATCACAAAAATGCCACTAATACGAACATGTGTTGACCTCCCAGCTGTATGATATAAAACCAGTTTTTTTGTCGACACAAAAGATCAGTAGTTATTCCATTTCTTGTAAGCAGCCTATAATTTAACTTGTTTGTAGATCTTGTGTTGAACAGCATGTTTGTGAAAATTAATTTAAAATTTAAGTAAAGAAACAAGACGAAAGAAATGTGATGAATCACTTGTTCAATTTGTACATATGTGAGCAACAAATTGGTTCGGACTAAAATGTTTTTTTGTTTTCTTCTTTTTCTGTAAATTAATCCATCCTTAACTTTAAAAGTAAAAATTATAATAAAAGTTGAAAACCCCAGTGTTTTACAGGTAATTCTAAATGGTTAGTTAATGGAGTTAAATTTGTTACTACACATAATGACTATATAATATAGTCCAAACTGAAAGACAATATTCAAAACTAGATTCAAAGAGCAGCTTCCTACTAGTAACATTATTAACACAAAATTGAATTATGCACTCCACCTAATGGACAACGACTAATTTCAATAATAACTTCCAAACATTGGATATATATATATATATATATATATATGTAGTAAGTGCCAATACATGGATGCCATTGATAAATTTTAAATGTACCAATCATTAAAAAAGAATAAAAGAGATTTGTAGAATGATAAACTTAACTTCCGATCTAACTCATTGTACGACACAGCGATAAATTTAAAAGTTAACGAAGGACAAGCCAAGATAGGCAACCTGTATGTCAGTATTTCCTGAACCGTTGATTTATACCTTGTGTCTAATGTATGTTGTTTGATAAGTGTAGGTGTTTTAGTATCTTTGTGTTTTAATGTTTTAAAGGCCTCTAATGAGTGAGAGAGTAAAGATGGAACATACGTTTTGAAACGCACAACATATTACAATTAAATCAAAAGAAGGAGTAAGCGATCAAAAACTTAGATCTATGACTTGGACACCATTACTCAAAAATGGGTTTGAATAATTTTAAATTAGAAGCTAGTGGGTTATCAAAAGTCTTCCAATTTCAAACTCATTTTGTTTAATATATATTTTATGCAGAAATAAGTACTAAGCTATTAACAAAAAATAAAAATGTTTTGAAACTTTTACAGTTTTATTTTTGAGTTTGCCTACCATGGTTTCGAGAGTGACGGCATTGACGAGGCAGCTTATACAGACTAAAGAATTTTAGAAAAACAACCGTCTTTAAACATAGAACAGTTACTTATAACAAAGGAAAACGAAAGGGAATGGAAGGGGCGTGGGGTACTTATGGTCATAAGGTAGACAATGGGTTTAATAGCGGCGAGTTGGACAACAATTCTACCTGATCGTTAAGTTTAATGCTAGCATCTTTACAAAATAATATCTTAATTTCTAACATTTCCAAGATATTTAATCTCCTACTTTTATTATTGGCATGGAGAATCTTAAAGTTAATATTAATGGAAAAATCTGAAATTTTTTGTTTTGTTATCTGACATGGATATTTAAATGGTTAGGGAAACTAGTGTCATTATTACCCTACCGAAAACTTATTTCATGTTAACTTAACCTACATTTAAAACTACGGCCTGTTTGGCCTACATAAGCTGCATTACAGATGATACAAGGTAGTTTCTAAACACCATATTTTTTCAAGTTATCCATTTTGTCTTTACAATTTATTAACATATCCCCTAAATGGTTTTTACAATAAAAAGCTGGTTTACAAAGATTTTTTTTCTAAAAGATTCCCAACAGCATAGCTAACCTTACCAATGTGGGCTATATTTTACATACTTTGCAAACTTTTAGCGGATATATATACTTTATATATTTTAAAAACACGCATCTACTATCTAATAAAACACAAATCCCATGACGAAATATTATTTTACACATGATATGTTGGTAACACATTCATCATATTTAATGGATCCATTCACCGGATAGATAACCTTAAAAAATACATAAATAGAATCATTAAAGCATTAATGATCGCCCTCAAAACGCAGGTAGAAAATATACTCAACATTTTATATATATAAATAGAAAAACAAGAATATAAATTTAAATATAAAAATATACAGAAAACCTAAAAGTACATATTTTTTAATATATGTCACTATACACTCCGATTCTCACCATCCCAATTTCCAAAAAATGGCACTTTATAATAGCTTAGTAAATAGACTGATAACAACAAAAATGAAAGCAGATGATTTCCAAGAGGAACATAAAACCATCAAATACATTGATATAGCAAATGAATATAAGGGCCCTGTGGTCTATAAACTATTGAAGAAGTAGTATTGAAGAATAAACAGAAAACACCTGAAAAGGAAAAACAAAAAGACATTTGTCTCCATTGAATACCAGTGTCTTCACAGAAATGTTAACCAATATATACCCAACAAAATATTTATACAATCAATAAACTACTCAAAAGTGGTCGTCAAACATTGAAACTAAGTACACAAAACAAACGTAACACATTTCACATTTAATGTACTTTTTGATGTAGACCTTCTGGCGACTCTAATATCTTATATGACACGGCGATAAGAGTTCAAGAAGCCCGCTGAAATAATAGGTTCGGAGTGAGCGAGGCAACAGACTGACATTTGCCATCCGGTAGCCAGAAGGTGTACACCAAAATGTACTTTAAATGTGAAATGTGTTTTGTGTAATTAATTATAATATTTGACGAGCTCGATTATGTAATTTATTTATTGCGCCTGAAGATGGGATAAAAGTCCCGAAATGCGTCACAAATACAAAAAAAGAGGTCACACGACGGAAACAAGGCGAGATACTTTATTTTAATAAATTAGTGACCTGGATGCTGAAAATTTATTTATTATATTTAACAAAGTCAATATAACAATATCGTTTCAAACAAAAAACAATACAGGCAATATATACTCCATCCAAAATTAACGTCAACTGTTGAAACCTAGAAAGGTGTTTGTAAAATATCTTGTAGTGACTGCAGTAGTCATTATAAATATATTACATAGTCAAAACTGACAGGCAATTCATAACTAGATTTAAAAAGCCCCTTCCTACTAAAGTAGTAACATTATGAACACAAAATCAAATTATGTAACCCACGTAATGGACAACAACCACGTATTCACTAATTTGAATACTAACTTCTAACCATATAGTATGTTTTTAATATGCCATTAACGAATTTTAAATTTACATAGCACTAAAAAAGAATAAAAGTGATTTGTTGAATGATAAACTTAACGTCCGATCTAATTCGTCGTACGATACCTAGATGACGTTGAAATAACGGAATGGGCAAGCCAAGGTAGACAACCTGTATTTCAGTCGATCCCCTACCATTGGTCTTGTATCTTAGTGTAATTTATTGGTCATGTGCAAGTTTTATAGTAGAATATTTTAGTGTTTTAATGACCTCTCACGAGCGATAGTCTGAAGATGGAACATACGTTCTGAAATGCGTAGCATATAGTTACAAGTAAATCACAAGACGGATTAAGCACTCAAAAACTGAAAATGACAATCAATTTTACATGTAGGAAATATTTACCTCGTATTTTTCAAATGTTTTGGTTTTCGGATAATTAAAATATTTGACTTTCATTATTTATTTAATTTTATGATTGAATGTTTATATTACATGTAAAATTACTTTTGGTAAATATGTAACAAACAATATAATACAATTTTAAAATAATACCATATCAGCCATTACAATTAGATGCAAGCGTATTTTGTTCGTGTATTTTGTCGCCGCTCTGACGCAGCATTGTGAGGGTACTTACTGTAAATTTTCCTCTCAGACATTTCCTAGTTGTGTAAAGCACTTTATACCAATATAAGCTTAGGCTACATCTGGTATAGAGCGTCATAAATCTTAGAAAGTTTAAATTCAAAAACTCTCTAAATTTATTTTAAATCGTTCACAATTTCTTTAACCCATATAAGTTCTGTATGACCACATTAATGTTAAAATATATTCATATTTTAGGTCTATGCTTACTGAAACGGCTATTGTATGCATATCCTTTACTTTAGTTGTTACGTTACTAACGTATTGGATACATTTTGTATATTTATGTATACATAATTTATTTTTCATTATATATATACAATATAGTATATTATATATAGTATAATATATAAGTTACAGTAATATTTTTCAAAGCAATTTGACTATCGTGGGAACTGAATGAAGAAATACAGGTGTGTTAACCTTCAAACAACATGAAAGCAATATAATATTACTTCCATCCATAATACAGGGTGACTACTTGGTACACCCACACACACATCCCCACACACTTAATACACTAATTGGTACTAGTGACAACATATTGAATATTCAATGTTTTTTTACTCTCATGCTCTACGATTAATAAATGTATTAAGATTTGTTTGAAAAAAAGGTACTTGTGTACATAAAACTAATTAATTGACTATTCATGCTTTGTTACGAAGTGTTCCACAACAATGGAATTAATATTTTTTGAAGTCTATCTGATGATGGTGGCATGAACCACCGAAACCGGTAATCCAAAAAGGATACATTTTAGAGTGCTCGACGGTTGAAATGAGGTAATTAATTATCCATTATTATAATAATTGCATTCTTCAAAGCTAAAAACATAATGTTTAATATAAATTTAGAGTTCAGTTTTAAAATCATGTATAGAGAGTTTCGTCCGAATCAATCTACAGTATGTTTTCTATTTAAGCTTACCTAGATGATAACCTATGAACCAGTAAGAGCAAAGTTTTCACAAGTTTCTTTCAGGTTCACTTCATGTACAACAACAGCTGGAATATTGCATAAAATATGTTAAACTAACTATATTTTATAACTTCTTACACGCAAATAATTGAAATGGAAAATTTGTTCCGTCCAATATTTAACTCGTAATATTTGAAAAGTTGTAGGTTCCTAGCTTCCTGCTTCTATAACATGGACGTTCAGGAACGTAAAATCCATTCGATGGTCCAGAACCGTCTGGAACGTTCTCTAAAAGTCTACAAAACTCTCCAACATGCTAGAACATTATCGGATATTCTGGAATATTCTGGAAATATTACAAACTTCCAGAAAGTTCAGGAACATTCTGTCCAGTCTTGAACGCTTCGGCTTCGACTTTCCAAAGATGTCCATTGGTGGAATGAGATCCCTGGCTGCCATATCTCCCAACTCAACCCCTTCGTTTTCTAACCTAAATCTTCATCGTGCATGTTGGATCATATCATGTATTCCCATTTTGTTGAGGGTTTGAGTTGTAGGCTTATAGGGACACGCAAGGGCATACCGGGCGAATATTTATTATATAAATATACATATCTTTGATGATTTAACAAAATCCAAACACAAACAATATTTATATCCACCTATATGATTTAATCAACTTAACTTATTTACGTACTTATTCATGGGCGTTTTGGAATGTTATTCCATCATCAGATTATCGCTCTGTTTAGGTCGTTAATCGATTAGATAACTATAAGTTCAACAAAAGACAAACTCGCGCGCGCAATAACACAACAATATACAAGAAATAATTTGGCGTGTGCACACCGTCTTATAATGACAACTAATGACTTCGGACCTCTAATGTAAAATACTGATAATTGTTTGGGTTTCTTATCTATTGCTGTGGCTAAGCAAATCTTCCTACAACAAAAGATACGTATATTAAAACAATTATTTACATGGTTAAAATTGTAAAGTATATACATTGTATAAATAGTATAAATTGTAAATATATATATATTTTTTAGATACAATAAAAAAGGAAAACAAATTAAAGTTTGAAATATTTAAAAAAAAACTTATACTGTCCTTTAGAAAAAATCTGTACCAAAAATCCAAAATATGACTATTCGCTCCACCCTAATTATGGGTACATACGAGTAACACAATTAAATTACAGGCCAAATTAGTTACGTTAAATCCACCTTGTACATAGTTTAATTAAGTTTTACATTATTCTCAAATATTAGTATTTCACATATGTTTGGTTGCGATGAGCGTTAAAAAATGTGTATGTTTGTAATGTACTTTTACAACTATTTTAAACTTTTAACTTATAGACTAAATCTTAAAATAAAGTACTTAAGAAAACTTTTACTTCTTGGAAGGCGAAATGAAGCTCAAGTTAATTAACAGAAATTATATTTTCAAATACTCAAATACGAATGTGCGTGTAGAGCGAAGATAAGATGAAGTAGAATTTAAAATTGGTTTCATGATATTGTTAATTGAAATAATTTATGACATGTTCATTTTGCTACAAAAGTAATAAAATTACATTCATTACAAAATTTGTAAACTAATTATATTATACAATTTTATAAAGTAGAAGATATTAGACCTGAATATCTTTTCAAATGTATTTTATTTTGTAATACTAAGCCATTTTCATACTTTTAACAACTCAAGATATATTTCATCTCGCAAATATATCTTCAACTCAATATTGTCCGGATAATATAATCATACAAGATTTGTTCGTGAACCTTAAAGAATGACTTGGATTTTAACTTGAAAAGAAAGATGCTCCTTGACATTGCTCAAATAATATCCTTTCTGGGAAATACGTTATGCAGAGAGGATTTATTTCTGCCAGCACATTACGTGGAGTAAAACCTTTCAGGAAAATATATGTGTACCGGTTTAAAGTGCCACATTTCCTAGGCTTGAAACAATTTTATAACATAACATTGAACAGTATTAACATTTTGGATTGTTTTGATTAAATATACAACAGTTAGTACAGTCTGTTTCACAAAAACCTTGGAATATTAATTTAATTAACATATATTTAATGGTTTTACTTTATTTTATTTGTCTAAATTTATTATACAGAGTCCAGCAAAGATATTTGATTGATAGTATACATCAAAATAACATGACATTAAATATTACTGAGAACGTCCAATTTGATCCGAAAATTATTAATATATCCTTATATATTATTTTTTAAGATGTGTTTTTGTCGCTAAGCGGCGATATCTCTATTAGTTCCTCATAAAAATGTATTATTCAAGCAACAATTTAAAGCATATTTTCCTTGCTATTGATGAAAAACAAACAGCTTAAAATACATATTTTCGTTACAACAACGTGTTGGTCAAACTGTTCTAAGCAATTCATACTGTTCCCTTTCACATTGATGTTTCAGTGGAAGCTTATTAATAGTAAACTCAATACATCCGATGTTAGAGTGGTTGGATAAAAAGCTGAGTAAGTGATGTTCCCTGTCTTGTTACCACACCGACGCCAACTTGATGGTTATCCATTTCAACTATATTACCCATCTGCCTGAGTGTTAACTTTGGTGACCAGTAACATGATGACAGCTAATATGGTTGGAACTACTCGTTGATTAACTACCAGTAAATTAAGATAATGTATTTCTTCCTAGTTAGAGACCTACAAAAATGTTTAGTATCTTGGATAGTTGTTAACTGCAATTATTCGTTTATGGTATTTCTACGCGTTTGTTCTGACAGCGATAGATTCTTTAGAAACTGGCGCATATTTCTTTAGATCCATATGTACTACACTTTTTATTAATGTGATTAAAATGTATTTAGAGTGCACCTTTTTGATTTAACATGCTTTTTGTCAAGTTAAGGTCTTGGAAGGTTGTAACAGTTTTTTCGGCCTTGGAACAGAACCGATTTATAATTATTGATTCAGAGACTACTCAGTTTAATGTGTTTTCAACTAATCAAGGTTACCTTGTTCGTTTAAGGATTCAATGGCTCGTTAGCAGTTGTAGTTGCATGATTAGGGTTGATTTAGTTTCACTTTAAGTTATTCTTAGAGTATTATTATCACATCTACCCATTTTTCCAGTCTGTAAGAGTTTAATACTGATCCTAATTCACTGCCGTATTCCTTAGTATGTGCATTTTGTCTGCTGTAGCTATTAGGTATTGCGCAACTCCCCCTCTATCTTTCAGTTCTTCAAGATGTTATTGCATTTACAAACGTTTACAGACATGGACTTGATGTGACTCAGATTAGACAATCTAAAATTGAGGTAAATTTCAATTCGATTTGGTGTGAAATTCTATTTAGGGCTACACCATAGCCTACTAAATACTTAAGCTCGCCTACTTGAAGTAGATTAATAGACAGTTTTCTGTCGTAGCCAATATTCGAAGTGGGTCAGCGTTGTTTACCTGTTATGTTAGGGGCATTCCACGCTGGTGATGGATCACATGATGAAACAAACAAGATACTCCCGAAACATTCTTAATTGCGGTTCAAATGGCGTCTATAAACACGAGAAAGATGAAACAGCTCAGGACAGTCTCAGTAAAATGTCTTGGCAAACACTTTTATTATTAACTTAAACGTTTTTGGACGAGGAATAAAAAAGAGTTATAACATTACACAGCACTGAGATGAATCACGAAGAATGTTGCAACTTTGCTCTAATAATTTTGATGCAAATAGAAATCACCACAACCAATTGATCGGGAATCAAAGAGGAAGGCCAAAGTAAATTTGATTTTTGGTTTTACTTGATAACAATGTTTTATTGATTGATGGAATTTATTTAAAAAATTATATTCCTTAAAATATCTAAGGTTCCATTATACCATTTTTCAGTGAACTTGGAGTCAGCCCATTATTTGAAAGTAAACAAACAAATATTTTATTTCAAGTAAATCGTGTGAATTACGATAAGATAGAATAAAATTTAGATAACATATATGTATCCTTTGTTTTACAAAAGTCCCAAATTAATAATGTTACATCTGTGATATTAGATAGCATAAAAGATTATTAATATTTATTTCTACAACTAAATACCACTAACTAATAAAATAAAACTGTTAATTTAGTGACAAATAGTCTCTGAAAAACAATTCTATGCGCGGTGTTATATATCTTCAATTCAAAAGATATTAAATAACATGATATAAATAGACAAGTCTTACATTCAAAACCTTAATCCTAGCTACTTTCAGACTTCAATTTCAACTCGGAAATCCTTATATTTCCTCCTTTAATATCACCTGAAGAAGTATGATTTTCTGCAATATCCGTAATCAAATATTTCTTTTACGAAGTTAAAAAAGCGTAAATCCCGTGGAATATGTTTTCTTGTATAACATTGGCTTTAAAATAGTATCATTTAAACTAAAATATCCAAGCCCTATTAATATTTTAATAAGTTATTGACATTTTAGGCAACATTATGAAAGCACTTTGGTCTTAAAACACTTTCAATTTATTTAGTGTGAAGACTGGAATATAGCAGTTGTTTAAAGTCAATCGTTCAGATTGCTACCGTTCAAACCTCCAACAAAATCCTTCTTAGATTTGAATGAATAAAATTTATAACTGAAGAATTATTCAAATATCACAATTAAATTTATTGTATGTTTTTTACAAACATCAGAAAAATACAAAATATAATAGCACTTAAACCAATTTAAATTTGATGGTCATTTAAAATTTCGAATGTTTAATATTACAAAAAGAAAGAAAGGTTTTATTTTTTAAGGGACATTTTTTTTCAAACATTACTAAGATATAAAGGAAATACATAAACATAATTATTTTTGTACTACCGTATCTGGTTATACAACCAAATATTATTCTTATTAAAAATATTACAGTTATACAATCTAAAAGTACAACTATTTATTACCTTAAACTGATTGCTTGTACTGTTGAGGGTAAAGCAAACAGCATTGAATACTAAATTGTAATTCTACATGAATAGAGGCCACTTTAAGAATTTTCTCAAGGCCTAATAACTTTATTTATTCCTTGTTTACGTTTGGTTCAAATTAAAATAAATTGATTGTACTTGCGTACTCCTTGATGGATTTTCCAGTCCTGAATCAAACAAACATTATACCTAAAACATACATTGACGTATTACACATACATCAGACATTTGTTTATCCTTCATTAAGGATTTTATATTATGATAGTTCAAATTTGTAGTAAAGAAAGATTTTTTAATTTTATATATGAATACCATTATTGCATAATTCGTTGTTTAAGTTAGTAATTAATTATTGTTGTCTGTTGGGTTTTTGTTTTGCTGTAATATCTATAATATGTTAATTTCAGAATGTATGGTTTTATGCTTTAACATAAGCTGTTAAATGTGATAATATAATATTTTAAATTGATAATTTGAATGCGTTTAGTTATAGAATGAATGTATGCTTCTTAAATGGTTGTAAGTTAATAATCTATGGAGCCACTGCGAACATGTAGTTCAGGAAAATTATGACCGAAAAGTTCTTATGCTACATTTACTCAGTAATTTTTAAGAATAATTTTTTTAAAGAACGGAGACAGATAAACTATACATATATAGGGCTTTTGACTTAAAATCTAATACAAAATAAAAACACTTTTAGTAGTAAATTATGTAAAGAAAATATTTCGTAATTTTTATCTCAATATAATGGTATTATGATTATAAAAAAATGTTGTTCTGTAATATTTTTGTTTATAAGATGTACTTTTAATTTATAATATGAGATTAAAATTAATATTTTAGGATAATTTTTAAACCTAGTTTCTGGAAATGGACTACCTAGACTGTAAGGGTGTCCTTTATCAGTGTCACTAACATAAAGTAAACACTAAAGATAAATTAGGAGAAGAAGAGCAGTAAAACTATAAACTAAACGTACTTTTAAGGAACGGAATATGAACAATACAGGTTGCAGAAAGGCATTCGTATTGATCTACATTTTAGAGACCACATACCTCTGTAACCCAGGTTAGCCGTGTGAGCTGTAAATCCCTCCGTACTAGCTTGCTCTGTCACTCAATTTCAATATCACACAACTATAAAAAGCTATGTTATGAGGAAAACATTGAAACTTTAAAAAGCTAATGATAAATATTTTTATAATTATTAAATCCCCAAAAATACAACTAACAACACTTATAATCTATATTACAAATTGCAATTGTTTAATTTGATTTACTCCAGAAAAAGACTAGATTTACTTAACAATTTGCATTATATATTCTACGTTTATTAACTGTCCCGACTGGTCTTCCAGCTGTACTGGCGTTATCAAAACAAAAGCTTTTTTTGCAGAAAAGAATAGTTTAAAATGAGTAGATATGTATGAAATAAAAAAAAAAACATTTACAACGGTAAAATAGTCAGGAACAGAAAATTGTTCATACATCTTGTATAAATGTTGCAGTGACCAAAAAGTGATTCCCACACGCTTGCCTATAAGTGATTAACATTCTAAAAATAAACTGGTATTCCAATGGTGACAGTGGTCCTATAAATTACTTTCATTTAGTTTTTGTAATGACCTTTTACATAACGATCGCAAATTAATATATTCGTAAAATATTATCTATCAAATAGAGACTCTTGCAAACACTCATTTAATTTTTAGGCGAGATTCCTGTAAAAACTCTCACTCAGTTGTATTAAAGAAAATTAAACATAACCTTTAATAAAGTATATACAAAAGTGTAACTGCAGCGAACGTATTAATGAGTTTATACACTAGGTTTAAGTAATGTTTAATTTAAACCTCACCATTTCGTAACTAAAGAATATAAAGGAAATATATATAGGAATATAAGTTTTTCCTATACCTACCTAACCAATAATAATAAAAGGCATATTTAAGGAACTAGGGTATATTAAGACATTTTAAAAGTAAACTGAATGCAGTAAAACAATGCTTTCTACATTAAATGCATCGTTTAGTAAATGTGTTTACATCCATCTAAATCAATATCTTAAAATATAATAATATTTATGATCTAACAGCTATCAAAACCAAGGCTTAAATAGAAATTCAAAATTAAGAAGACATATTTTGTATTCCATTTTTTGAACATTACAGCTGTAGTAAACATTTATTTCTGACAACGCAATAAATGGTTTACTTGTTTTTAATAGTTTTAAATTATATTTAAAGTTGCAAAACAATAAAACAATTTGAAATCATCAACAAATTATTATACTACATAAAATTTTTCAAATATTGTTATCATTGAATTATTAAATCCAAACGTAGTTAAAATATCTGCAGATGCAGAATAAATTCAAGAGATTTAGCGTCGAAATCGTAGTTTAGTCAAGATTATTTTATTATTGATTCAATACGTAAGCTTGTTGAGCATTATTATCTTAACTATTTAATTTTGTTTGATAATGTTTGCGAAGATGGCTGCTCATATGTTTTTTTAATTATATCACGCAGGGCAAAGTTTGTAAACCAATTAAAACCAAAACTTGAAATGGATTATAATAATATTAAAAAAATTTTAAACATTTCTATACTCGTGCTCTTTCTTTATTAAACATTTCAATTTCCATTAATTCAATTTATTCTTTTTATAAAGTTTAAATAATGTTTGTATTGCTGATATTTTTACAATATAACTAACTAAATTAATAATGTAAACAACGAAATAAATAAATTCCTAGCGCTTACAGTCTAAACACGGAAAATCGTTTGGTAGTAAAGAAAATATTAAAGTTTCTGTCATCATTTTGGTTACTGTAAATATATACATTAGTTATTTTTCTACATCTTTATATAACTATCAAGGTCCCCCCATAGTGTTTCAAATGTTATTATTTGGTTATTGTATGCACTTTCACTAGATTATGTAGTACCATACACAATAAAAAAGCATACTTTATTGACTTGATTTGATTTATTATCCTCATTCGGTTACAATAGCATTGCTGAAGTAGACATTTGAGTTGCCTCATATAAACTTACAAATAATAAAAATATATGCAAAATACAATACAGAACCAATTGATACATATAATACAAGTAATCAAAATAAGACATACATAACAATATAAACCATATCACATCAAACATACAGTAAACATAAAACCACTATATAATCTATTTAAAGCCTGAGGTACTCTTACACCGAGTAAAAGGCCCACTTTAAAAGGAAAGCAATAAGTTTATGGTTAAAGCTTTAAAGCAAGGCACTTCCTTTATATAGTTTGTGAAAATGTTGAACAATTTGAGACTAGAATACCGTACCCCGTCCTAGAACAACTTTAATTATTATGTCTGGTGTATGGTACTTACGGGATTAGCCAAAGAATTCAAATTTCACAAAACCTTTAGTAAACCTTCAGGAGTCGCGTCACTGTATAATCCACCGGGGTTTTCGTATTTTACTTATACAACTGAGCGGAGATTTTAAGGTCTTCCACTACCTTCACACAAACTCTTTCACTCAGTTATGATACCCACACTCTTTTCCCGAATGCTTCAGTTGGCAGCTGTACTGCAATCGTTTTACCAACCGGTCTTTTCCACCGTGCGCGACAATTCACGTGAGTAATATTTGTGTTTCTCTTGTTCAGAACAATATTCTGTGTTGTTGCCAAGATGAATAGAAATGAATAAGAAAGTATTTAAAATGTTTGGGGTTATAAAATGAATATGAATACAACCTTTTATTATCAATATGTTTTCATTTACATCATTTTAAAGAAGAAATACCCATTCGTTTAGCTTCGGAAATATTCGTATATTTTAGAACAATATTTTTAACTAACTCTTACAAAACAACACAAAATGTAAACAATATTAATGAAATACACTGAAAAACTTGACTTGTGTAACAAAATACGTGTTAAATAACATTTTACTTAATAAACTACCTCCTTTAGAAACGTTTTTTAATTATCTACTAAACTTGGTGGAATCCACCGTACGCGACTCTTCACGTAACTATTATTGACACAACCCATGAATGGGTAAACATTTCTAAATCTTAAAATGTTGTTAATTTCTTATATGTATTAGGTTAAATTTTTTACTCATTACTTCATTAATCATATTGTTAAAAGTAATGACGTTTCTTTAAAATGGTATTTAATTTTCATTTGTCGGATAAGATAAAATCGTTCCTAAATTCAAGTTAAGAATTCGAAGACAAATAATAAGAACTTTTAGAAAACAACTTTGACGAATGGCTCATGGTTCTGTTAATTGCTGTAGACTGTGAATGTAAGATGGAAGGATGTGTGAATAGGCACAACTGTTTGTACATTGTACAAACCATCTGATTACCCACTTCATCATACTTCATAAATACTTAAGGATTGGATGCTAACTCTACTGTAGAACTTAATTCTTTGATAGAACAGTTTATCAAAAGAGCACTTAAAATTTTTACATTCATGTTCGTAACGTGGCAACACTATAAATTCTTATTTTTCCATGAAAACTGATGTGGCTTAAGGCTAATGCGATATGACACTATAGAAGAGTCAATTGTTATTACTTATATGGAACTCATTTAGAATAATTGATCGGAAGAATAAGAGAAACCAAATTATTGATCCTCAGATATTATTTCGCTAGACTATTCTATGTAAGGGCTGGTACTAATAGATAAGAATTTAGCTGTATAACGTATGCGTGCCATTTTAAATTTGCTTATTAGTTTGATTGTAAATCAATAAGACTATAAGTAGACAACAAAACATAATAACGATACAATCGTCAATATTATAATACATTAATTACTTCAGGACTCAATACGTTTAAATACAACTCATTATACGGTTGTACTGTATAATGCACTAGATTCATTTCAGAATACACCAAATAAAAAATTTAGGTTAGTAAAGTGAGCAGCGTTAACTACATACTTAATTGATACATACGAGCATCGTAAGACTGTAAAACATGTTCCCCCTAAGCTAAAAATTATTCAGATAAAATGTATTTAACTTTTTGACCAATTAAGCGGTAAAGCAAAAGTCTATCTAAATTTATCTAATACCACAATCTATAAACTTTAATTTTGACTTCTCCCTATGTTACTCACAAGCTTAACCTCAAATGTAAGCACATTACACATTGCACAAGAGTTAAATGGTAAACTGTATATACAGCACAAATGTACTAATCATACAATGATGGTGATTCAATCATAAATATTTCAGATAACACTAATTATTGTAAAATCATTTTTGCTTTGATAACTATTAGGAATAATGTTTTATAGCAATGTAAAAAAATCGTAAGGATAGTCACAAAAACAGATAGATATTTTTTGTTACAATATAAATCTTAAAAAAAGAACAATATTATAATAATCCTACGACTTATGTAATTGTAGAATATAATTAACTTTAGTTTAGTAATTTAAAAAAATTTGGAAAACGATTGACCCTAAAGGCCATCCCTGTAACTTCCCGCTAAGTTTAATTACAAAAGTATGATGAAAGTTTGATAAACACTATTTTTGGAAATTTTGAACAGCCATAACTTTTGAATGAATCAACCGATTTTTATGTGATTTGCGGCAATCGATGCAGTTTTTTAAGTCCATTGAAAGAATCAACAACAAAAATTTTTTAGATGAAAAGTTTCGGAGAAATTGAGGAAAAACACTTTTTTTGATTTTCTTTCGTTCACGATATCTCGCGAATGAATCAACCGATTTTTATACGATTTGCGGCAATCGATGCAGTTTTTTGAGTCCATTGAAAGAATCGACAACCAAATGTGTGAGAAATTGAGAAAAAACACTTTTTTTATTTTTATTTCGTTTACGATATCTCACGAACGAATTAACCGATTTTGACCGGACTGGTAGTGATCGACTTTGCTTTTCAAGGTTAAAAGCTGATTAGATTTTGGAATTGATCAGTAAAGCCGTTTAAAAGTTATTCCAAAAAAACCTGATTTGAAAATTTTTTATTTCTTAGGTTTTTCGAAATTTCTCAGAACCTACCGGTCTAAATTAGTTGAAATTTTCAGGAAATCTCAGCTTGACGGAACTCTTTAGAACGCCGTTTAGTAGGATCCAATCGGTTAAGCCGTTCAAAAGTTATAAGCGGGTCACATACTTACATACACACACACACATACAGACAGACAGGGTGACACCCTCTCGGGAGTGGTCAGGGAAGATTCCTAGGACCTCAAAACGTCGAGATCTGATGAATACTCGATTTTCGAAAAACGGGGTGAAACCAATAACTTCCCGATTTTAAAAAATTTTCAATTTTCTTAGCGGGAAGTTAAAAATTACGTTTTTGTTCTTGTTATTTCTACATAACAAATCCATATTTCATATTTACAACTCATATTTATAATTATAAAGTTATCCCCGTTTACTTGAAACTTTATTGAAGTCCAAAAACTGTAATTTAGGCTTAAATAAACGGACTAATACAGTATTTATTATTATCGTTATTAGCTATCCTTAACGAATGTGAGTTATTTTGAAACTGCATAATGTAAGACTATGTTTAGTTATGTGTAGCCCTGTTGCGATCAAAGCTCTTCATGACACAGGGTCCGCACATATTTATTTATCTTCTGTTTGGAGTTTCTACATATATTTTCTTATGAAATACTACCGATTTAATTGAATCAAGTTTCCTTCTTTCCATATTCCCATCACATTGCACACGATTCGTTATAGGATCGCTTAACACCTGCTGATTTCTACAACAAAGATTCGTGCAATCAAGACAAAATGCTCTGCTCCTCTCACGAATTTCTTAAATAGTACCACTTTAGATCAACATTCAATTGACAATAACCAGTTTATGTCGTGACAATTTTTTAGCCATAATAATGTTGATGTTAAACTTGTTTAATTAAATTTTATATGGTAATTAGCAAACTAATCTACATATTAACCTATTGCTAAAATCAATGGTCATGCTTTCCATGTATTTTTGTTACAGAAAGAGGAAGAGAGGAATAATGAAAGCTTTAATATCAGTAACGCTGTGCTTCAAAGTAATAACTAAGGACATTATTCTACACTTATATTTTATAAATTATGCTAAGATTGAGTCTTTTGCATAAACAATGCAAATTAACATTATATTAAATTCCTAGTCTTTAATCAAATCTTATCAAAACTTCTAACTTCTGCTTCTTTGATCATTATAACTTAGGAATCATCTAATTCATATAAAGTGTTTCTTGATATTGTGTATTTTATATAGTTAAACGTTAGTATTTTAAGCCTAATAGTGTAACAAACTTCTTATATTATTCATATTTTAAATTTACTCTTATAACCTGAAAAAATTAAATTAAGGCTAACAATTAAAGTTATGTTGGTAACATTAGTCTGGAGCAGACTCCAGACCACTCAAGCTCAGACCTTTACAGGTACCTTATACAATAACCACTAGATCTATGTTGATAGCAGTCGTGCTAAAAATGGCTTGAACACAAACCATATTTGATGTCAGAGTTTATAGTTAAAGGGGAAGGGTTGCCAGCTTGAAGCTAAATATTGAATACTCAGTCTGTATGTTAATAACCTTGAGCAGATTACATAAAAAAAAAACCCACAATGTGAAATCGTTTGCCTTTACCTCCGGTAGTTCTAGTTGTAAGTTCTGGAAAGCGGAGGAATTGATTGTTTTCTTCAATAAATGCTTCGTTTCTTTATCATATTGAAAAACTTTCTAAGCCAAAAACCACCCCAAGTTGGGAAGGTTGCAAGAGAGCGAAAGGACTCTTTCCTACTAAAGAGGCAAGTCATTCTCTGGCAAACAGATGGGTTACCGATAGAGAGGAGCCCGTTATATCTGGTGTCAGAAGTGAGATTTGAACCCAATCCATCATTTTTCATATCAACTATTGATTATCTAGTAGAGGATTTTTGTTGAATTATTCTGATTAAATATACTGTCGGGTTTAAAACAATACTCCTGTATTCCTATAGATAAAGCTTATTTTGTTCTCTTATGTTGCATAACAAACTAATGTTTGTATAAACTTAAATACTTCAGTTTTTTAGTGCTTAAAACTTTTTCAAATCAAAACCTTAGATACTCAACTTCTAAAATTAATAATTAAGGAAAGTAATTTACTATCCGAGTTTTTCAGTCATTTTATGCCAAGACTAAAGTATAGAATTTTTGGTTTCGTGATATATAAATCTTTCCTACATACGCTTTTCAAATTAATTTATCTTGCTAAATCTTTTTAGAAGGTTTTAAATAATGCAAACATCACAAAATATTTCTCGTGGAAATGGTTTTCTTCTTTATAAATTACTTATATAATCTTGTTTGCTTGTCAAGAGCATACAAGTATCGGAAGTATTTTGTAAGAAAATAGACATACTAAGTCCAGACAGAAGATTAATAAATCTGTGCGGACCCTGTGGAATGAAGAGCTTTGATCGCAAGAGCGCTAAGCATAACCACAAGGGAGAAGCGTATAGGCCAAGCAAACCAAACGTACATACATCCGGACGTAAGCAACTGTTTCAGAAGTTGTAACTGTTGAGCAAACTGGACTAGCACGATTACCTAAAGTAACTTTCCGTAGTTTAAACATGTATTATTATTTGTTCTTAAAGTTTTATTTATATATTCTCTTTTTATATCGTCTTCAAAAAATTAGAGCAACATTTTAGCTTGTGATATCACAACTAAATCTTCCATTAATTTCTGGCATGGTAAGAAAATCTATTTAATTCAATTTCCTCTAAAGCAGTAAGATGTCTGTTTACTTTAGTAATAACTACACACATCAATGCATTTAATAACTTACTTTCTAAAAAAAAAATACTGAAATATCAACATTGTATTATATTCTGCAGAGTTTACACCTGTTTTACACTGTCGTTTTCCAATCATTTTTTCTTTGTAAGTTTATCAATATTAAGAAAAGTTATGTAAGTTCAAACAGAAAGCTACACGAAAGACGTACGACCCCCCCCCCCCCTGTTCGAATTAAAGAAGTTGACTTCGAACTATACATATTTTTTTCATTGATATCATATTAAGTTCAAGGGACCGAACCGAAACTTCAAATTAACGGTAATTACGAATTTTAAAGACGTTCGAATTATCCAATTTCTACTATATTGAGAAATACTGACAATTGGGAAATTCAAAACTCAATTTTCTAACGCTCTCGTTCAAAATAAGACATTTGAAATTTATATATACTTTTATTTAGAACTAAATTCCAAAATATTTTACATTTTGAAAAAAATTCTAAAAATATTGAATACCTTTTATGTAGGTTTAAAGTTGAACTTTTTCCTTTCGTTGAACATTTTTGGTTCCTTGAGCTAATAACTTTGTAAATTTTACATCAATCTATTTTTTACTGTTATAAATGAATTCTTTAAACCTTTCTCTATAAAAAAGGTATATAACAATTTTGGGTTGGGGTATAATTATTTAGCGAATTTTTGAAAATATACTTGCAACACGCATCGAAATGGCATAGCATGCAAAAAATGAGCATGAACAGTTAATGGTTAAATTACCGTGCATACTTAATTGTTTTATGTAATACACTAGCTGAATACCAGTGCTTTGTTACAGGGAATTTGTTTTTTTCATCACTATGATTCATAATTAATTAATTGAAATGTTTTTCTCTTATTTTGTTTCATCTATAATTTCACGACAGTGAA
>JAGFPH010002729.1:55267-75072 GCA_018207615.1 Philaenus spumarius | reverse complement strand
AAAGGATTGGAACGAAATTTGGTATGTAGCTTTCTCTAGGGCCATAGGTGATCACTAAGAAAGGGTTTGAAAAAATTCGAAATTTTAGGAGGGTTTGGGGACCAAAGTTATTAAATCACGATTTCTTCAAAACTACAGAACGGGGATTGGAATGAAATTTGGTATGTAGCTTCCTCTAGGGCCATAGGTGCTCACTAAGAAAGGGTATGAAAAATTTTGAAATTTTAGGAGGGGTTAGGGGGTGATCAATATTACTAAAATCATAATTTCAGATTTTTTATTATTATGACAATAGTGCTTTTATTATTTAAGATCTATATATATAAAAGCAAAATACCACTCACTGACTGAACACTTAAAAAGAATACAATTACGTTAAAAAGACTGGAAATACCAACCACCACGGGCAACGCCATACGGGTCAGCTAGTATATATATAGTTTAGCAATTTCTTGCCACGCCAGTTTCTTTAAATCTTTATCTCTGTAATTCTCTATCATGACATCCCAAAGGGCTGAACGCTTCCTTACTTCATCAATCAAAACACTTACCATACTCATAACTGCACTTAAACAAATCACAGTATAAACAAACTCCGGAAAGCGGACGATGTACATAGAAAAACGTGGTGGGAACAGCTCAGTGCGCTTGCGTGAGTCGAGATACGTTTGCGACGCGTAGCTAGCCGAGGTATTTTGCTTTTCCGTATTAATACGCCGCCGACGTCTGCTACGTATTAATACTCTTGTGTGAAGTGACCCATTTGATATAATTGTGAGATACGTCTCAGACGTCTTACAAAGACGTCGGCGGATTATTAATACGTTCTGTGTAAAGTGGCCTTAAGGAATGTTGCTAAAATAATGAAGCTTGAAATAGAACTGATTAATTAATTTATCAAAGAGTTTGTACTCACTAAGTAAATTCACCCTAATATATTATTAAGTTAGACCCTTGATAAGTTTATCCTTTGTCCTTAATAATTACATATCCAAAGTTTCCAAGCAGTAAGTTTCGTTTGAATTATTCTGCTAAATATTGTTTCGGGGTTTAGAAATACTTTAGGATTCCTATACGTAATAAAGTTTAATTTATTTTACTTAAATAAATAGCACAATGTTTTTTATAAACTAGAGGTTTTATTTTTATTGATGATTATAACTTTTTCAAAACGAATTCTTAGCTACGTATATATTATGAAAGTTTTCTTTCATTTCCTGGCCACTACTATAATATATAGTTCTTGGTTTCGTGATAAATGGATCTCTGTTGCATACTATTTCTAAACTAATTTATCTTGCTAAATCTTGTCAGGAGATTTTCAATTATGCAAACATCAAAACATTTCTCGTAGAATTCTTCTCTATAAATTACTTAGATAAACTACTTTAATGTAAAGGAATATTAAAAGTGTCAGTGATGATAACTTTCTTGGAAACTGTATCATGAACACGGAAACAGAAATATTTTAAACACGAAAGGATTTGATGCAAAGTTTCTAGGATAAATAAAAAACACAAACCATAGTTTCTTTACTGCTCAACTCCAGCTATCAACTGTTATACTTATCTGTAAAGTACGGATTTAAATATGACAGTAGTCTGGACAAGACATCGGGATCCAACAAATTATCTAACTCTTGGAGGATTCATAATTATCATGAAAGTAAAGTAGTAGCTAGCTATCATTTAACAAAGTCATGATATGTCATGTAATAATTAGTTAAACTTAAATGTTTAGGAAACAGATCACTTCCATAACTCAGTCTACCGACTACCTAAGATGAGGCTCAATTTTTCGTATTATAAAATGAGTCCATTAAGAATATAAAATGTACACATTTAACAACTTTGGTGGTGGGGTTTCGACCCGATTTCTGAATTTAGATTAGTGTGAATGATATTTAATTTTCTTCCTATGGTATGTTTGGTATGTAATAAATAGCCTAATAACGTTTTTTATTTGTTTAACATTATAATACTTGATGTATTTTGAATTGTCTTGAAAATTAAACTCAACTTTAAACTTTCTACCTTTCTTTCATTGAGGGAGGACTGTAACTTTCAAAGTGCAATGCAAATTTGTTTTCCTTAAAAGTTCATAAGTCATATAATTCTATCTGTTATACATCCTTTTTATCTTGCCATAAAATTATAAGTTACATTATTTACCTAGAGTAAAGTACAGAACATCATCTGTTTTATGCACTTGAAGTAAGTTACCGAGCTTTGGTGTCCTTGTTGTTTCAATGCAAAGTGAAGTGTTTCATGCCAATATCAAGCGTGTTTTAATGAAACGTAAAATTTAAATGTGCCGTAAAGTTAAATGGAACAGGCCAATTTATACCTTACCAAGACCAGTTTTGTACAATAGTTTAAATAGTTTTCAAACCGGCTGAATTAAGGTACCTATTGTTTCTATAAGTTTCCTGTGATTTACCAAGTGTATAGCTCATTAAATTTGAATGTACTAAAATTAGATCAATTTAAAATGCTGTAGATAAAAATGATTTGTCTACTAAGTTCCTTGCAATTGAATTAGTCAGAAATAACTGACAACAATTATGATAAATAAATTAAAACCAATTTGTAAAACAGGTCCAAAAAAACTTTTTAATTATTTAAATATATTATCTAAAACTTTTGCTATGATATGTAAATTCTGTCATGCAGATGTATACATGTTAATTTTTAAAATTAAAAAAACTATTGTCAATAACCAGATTATATTGTTACCTCTTCTCAAATTAACTTTTGGAAATCAAACTGTTATGAGAAAATGCTAATTTATTCATAACGATTTAAAAATAAATTACTATTGATATTAGGCATTATTTAAAACATAATATAATTTGTTTTGCATCTTGGAAAACGCTAATAAGGTATTAAAAATAACTAATGAGTAAAAGGTATTTATTTTATTTAATGAATTTTTACTGATTCAAAGTGACAATCATTCTTCAACGTTGGTTATAAAAAAACAATCTAATTATTGTTTTATAAAATCATTTACATAAAAATATTTAATTTAAAATTGTTTGCTGTAACAACCATACAAGGTTATACGTTCTTATACTTAACAAACAATTATGAGATTAAATTGGCACTTTTGATATTCTTGCAGTAATAAACAGATTTACTGGTAAACACAATAATTATCAATTTCCAAATCCTGTAACAAAATATGGTCTACAAATGTTCACTTTTTTAGACAATAATAACCAAACATATTACTAACCACTTATTTTGTTCTCAAATACAGCAACATTGTTCAATAAGTCCATCTCTTCATGTGACATTTTATTTAAACAATCTTTAAAATATTTTCTAATATTTAAAAAAATCTCCACTGTTTACCGAATCATTATTAAAGCATATCTTACATTTCAAAAAAAGAATTTAGAGTTATATTTACATTTTATTTTTATTTCGGATATGATTGTTTCAATAATATTTAAGTATAGTGAATAATAATCATGAAGATTTATTTCAGCATAAACATTGCATCATCTTTCACTGAAGTACTCCACAAGGAAACATTGATTTGGCGCTTTATTACACTTCAGTTTGTATATTGCATTTCTAGGCAGTTGATTAGGTCATTCATCCTTAATCCACTGCTAAATGTTAATGTTTTGAATAAAGTATAGTATTTTATACGGTTATACTTTACGTGTTTATTTAAAAAATTTGTTTATAAACTTAGCCTTCATATTAAGTAAACAGCGAAAGTCTATTTTAAGGTTTGATGTTTTGTTTTTGTAATTTATTTATTTAAAATTTAATAATATTATTAACTGAAGTACGTCGTTACCAATTATTATAAAGAAGACCAGAAACATTGTTACAGCAACGTTATACAATAGATACCATCTATCCGAAAATATAATGAAATGTAAGTCTTATTGCGTGATTGATAACTCATATGGATGTATAGTAGGGTCTATGCCCCTGTTGGCGTAACTCACAATTCCCCCGAAGACTCATGGAAAAGACAATGCAAACAGAATATTGCATACTGTGACATTTTCACAGAAATGACGACTCCTTATGACGGATCTAAGTAATGTGGTGGGGGTAGTCATGCAAGACACAGATCGAAATAGACACGCCCACAATAATTCAAATTACGGAATGCGTTGTAATTTCACCAATAACATTTAAATAATAAACATTTCAAACAAATTTGAATATTGCCAACTAAATGGAACAATACAATATGTAACACCATATGTTTGCCTTATAATACAGTAAACAATTGTCATTGACTTTTGTTTTGGTTGTTTTAAGGTTTGTTAACATAACCTAAAAAAGCTGTTGGTTGTGAATAAACTGATTCTAAATTTGCTAATTTTGTTGATATGGTTACGAATGTAAATGAATTCAACAGAAATGTGTTGCTAAGTTTCTTATACGAACCAGATGTTTTATCTGGTTACGAGTGAACTCCAGATTGTTTTATATGTTTACGATAAAAAATAAACATTTTGCTAAATTCTTTCTTAATTTACTACTATAACCTGATAAGAATACACCTTTAAATTTTCGAATTGATATTTTAAGTAGTTGATATGCTCTAAGTGTGTTGATTCCATTTCAGTCAGGACAGATCCGCTTATATAAATAAATATGTATATATCTATTCTAACTTAACCAGAAGATATTGCATTGTAGTATTAAGCTCTTAAATGATGTGTGTTTATAGTAATTATATTAAAATAAGACTTGTTTTCATGAACCAAATTAAACAATTATAAAGTTTTGTTATTTAAAGGTATTTATCTTACTATATCAATATGTATCAATGAGCTTAGTCACGAATTTTCTGTAACACGTTCGACGACGAAGACAAGGAACACATAACTGTAAGAATCTAAAGTTATAATTAAATTAGTCATAAGTAGCTAGAAACATATTATAATACCAAAACAATTTTGCAACAAATATTTTAAAATACAAATTTGTATTAATATTGTATAGCAATAATAGCTATATTTTCCAAAAGATATATCTATATCTTCTACAGTATTTTTTAATTATTTCATAATAATTGTTACTACTAAACGAGTTGTTATATAGAAATAGAAAAGGAAGAAAATCCAACTGTATTTAATTTTGTTTAGAAGCAATAAATAAGATAAATAAAAATAAAATAAATAAATTGCTGTGAAATTCCTAAACGAAAGACCACAGGAAACTATAATTTTATATTTGTGACTTAGCACCAAAAATGAATATCATATTATTTTTTGCTTATACATTTGGACATATTATGTGAAAGATAAAAACGAACAATAGTTTTTATTTTTTCAAGTTAATTACACCTAGATTCAATAGAATTATTCTCTTTACATTTAATAGGAAGTGAAGCTAGTAATTTTAAATTTAATCATATTTAAACTTAAAAAAGTCTTTTTTATAATTGGGCGCAATGTGTAACCCAAACATCAAACTAAGTGGATAATAGATCAACCAGAAAATATAACGTTTATAATTAAAATATTAACTACATTACTAACTTTTTCTCTACAGTATTCACCAATCAAGAAATAATAATAGCGGAATTAAGAAAATATTTAAATGTAATTAATTAATATCAGCAATAGAGATCTAAAACAGTATACATTAAATTTGTACAGTAAACATATGGTAAATTATTAATTTGATTGTGTGTTTAAATTTTTATGGATAGCAGAATATAATAAAATGGTTACTTTTATATAGTATTGACACGATTTGTATCTTAATATTATGTTGTATCATCATAGTTTTTAATAGGGTGTATTATCTGTTAAAAGTACAGATCAAAAATAATTGCTGCTTTACATTCTCACTAAAGTTAATCTAAAACAAGAGTATATTTGCAATGTTATGAATATTTAAGCTATTCATGTTTAAACCAGAGCTTCGTATTAAGTCATAAGTTAATCATATTCTCAAACCTTAAAATTTACTTTTACTTTTTGGAATGTGAATATTCCTATTCATGTAAATTCCTTCCTTAAAACTAAATTCAAAGTTGTCCTTCTCAGCTGCAAACTAATTTAGGGACAACTTTATTTTCAGATGAATTGTTTTAGTAAGCCAATCAAGTAGCATTTCAGATCGCAAAACAAGTATGATATAATTTTTTAAAGAAAACTAAGTTTTATTAAAGTTTCAGTAACAAAAATTGTAGGCCTATAATGTACATTTTGACTCATACAAACTATTAAACTATTACAGTATTTACGGGATCAATGAAAAGATAAAAATAGTTCCCAAATAAATAACCCAAGTGGGAAATTAAGTTTTTGTATGATTATATCATAATATAAATAGTTTTTACTTCTTACTTAGTTATAATATTTATTTGAGACATGTTTATAACAACATTTTTATTTAATTAGTTAGATATCTAAATACTAAAAATATGTTTGTTTTATAATTATTACAGCAGTCCACATTCCACACCACATATCCTATATTGTGAAATACTATTAAATTGTAATTTTCGAAATATCCACCAAATAGATTTAGAGTTCAAATTTAAAAAAGACTTCTGGAACTGTCATTTTGAATGAAAAGATTTAGAAAAATGTTTGATCAATTAAAAGCAAATTGACAAAATTATAAAATTTAGCATCTGTATATAATTTTTAACTTTTACAACTTATTATCTTGTTATACAAGTAATGCACTGGTTGAATCTGCAATTTGGTATTTATTTATAACTGAATATGACACCCAATATCCCCCCGTTTACTATTCGGTGTTAGCATTAGTAAGTTCTATACTGATTACCTAAATTATATATACATTGAACCGTTAACAGTTTTCTAAATAGATTATATTTACTCTATATAAGGAGACACCCTTGTGTTCTTTTCTATTTCATTAAATTCAAATATTTTAGTCGTCTAGTACCAAAACAACTCACATCACTATTTTAACGATTTTGAGATAACAGCAGATTTTACAAGTTCAAAATGTTCTCTAAATAACTGCGAAAAATTTAACATTCAAAACAGAACAAATCATGCTGTTTTTAAATGGCGAAGTCGTCAGTTGGTTTCAAAACAAGACAAGTAGATAAAAATGAGTATCAAAACACGTCACACCTCATCATGGTCTACTCTGCAACGATTTGCGCATCAACAGACAACACGTTACCGATCTCTTCTTTTAATGCCGTTTCTAATTTTTACAAAAGTAAAAGTAACATATTTACAATGTTGTTTTATTATTTTTTTTTGTATTTTAAAAATAAATAATACAAATGTTTTATGATTAAGAAAAGTTGTTTATTTTCAAAACCAGATACATCAAAAATATTGTTTTCAAAATAAGATACAATCATATAATTACTAAGTTGCAATACAAGATACATAAATAAGTTTTAAAACAAACTAAGACACATCTATATATATAAAATTCAATGTATGTTTGTACGTTTGTCTGTATGTTTGTCCTTTATGCGTTACCAAACCATCCATCCGATTGCTTTGAAATTTTGCATAGTAACCTGGGAAGGTTTTAGGCCATTTACCAAAGTCCTAGGACACTAGGGCTACGCCCCAGTGGCCCTCAAAGTTTCAATGTTAATCTTATGGAAGGTCAATCTTAAGGAAGAAGAAGAAATATTTCTTTTGATTTTATCAGAAACAGCTGTTCGTATGAAAAGCTTAAAACAGCTGATTTTGATCAACAGCTGATTTTGATCAACAACTGATTTGGATCAAAAAATGAATATAATTTTAGGTTAGGTAAATCAAGCAATGAGCAAAATCCCATTATAATTTACATCGGCCCTCACGGATACGAATTACATGCTTTCAAAGTTTCAAATTAAGCAATAGCAAAGCATTGCCGGGTCAGCTAGTAAAAAATAAAAATGCTTTCAAAACATACTTAAAAAAAAAAAAATTGAAACTTCTGGGAAACGTTCCTCTATGACACTTAAAAAAACTTAAACTTTAAAGAAAATTATACACATAATATATAAAATTAAAAAAAGTAGGCCTACTTACTGTACTCAGTGTTTTGCGTTTCCTGAAAATTTTTGTTTCAGTGATGTGTCTTGTTTTGATATTAGACGACTCAATCCATTTCAAATAGTTAAGTTTTCATAATCAAATCAAAATTTTTTTAGACAAGCAAGAAATAGATTTTATCCATACCATATTTTGACGCTAACTATCAATGTAACTGTCCATATTGTTTAATATTTACCGATTGTTGTCAAACGACTAAGGTTTAAACTAAAGAAAATTCTGCCACTTTAGCCACTTTGTTTTTACGACTGTTTTAACAACTTTTCTATCAATATTGCATAATATCTTAAATTAGTCAGTGGAAGATTTAGCGAAATTATATTAACCACGCTATCTAGCCTTTAGGCATTGTATTGATTTGACTAAAGTAGTAAACTGAATCACCTGAATAAGTAAACTGATTTGATCTTAAAATTGAATCACTTTGACCGAACTTATGTTAGTTATTGTAAATAGTTTTTAGAGAAAGTCATATATTTTTTGAAGAGAAAATAGTAATATAGTAATATATAGGATAATATAATAATAATAATAATATTAAATATTACCTGTTATTGGTCCGTCATGTGATTTATTTTGATCGTTAGAATGTTAATGTAGTTCTTAATAAGACTACAATTATTTATATTTAAACTAATCTTGCAAATAAATTTGTTTTTACAACGTGCTCCAAACCCATGTGTTTAACAAACGTTTACAGATTTCGAAAGTTGGATGCAGTGAGTCATAATCGATAAGTTGAATTCCAA
Source organism: Philaenus spumarius (assembly GCA_018207615.1). Lineage (NCBI taxonomy): Eukaryota > Metazoa > Arthropoda > Insecta > Hemiptera > Aphrophoridae > Philaenus > Philaenus spumarius. Next base: position 66,291 of record JAGFPH010002729.1, on the reverse strand, counting down.
TATGGAAAAAGTACGTTTGTCTGAATATGTAATGTCCAAAATGAATATCTAAGTGTCTTGTATGCGCAACAGAAAATTAAAGTTGGAATAAATTATCCTTACAAAATATTCAGAAATTGAAAATTCAGTATTGTTTATCAAATTAACTGTTTAACATTATACACAAATTGGTTCGCATGATCTTGAACTAATTATTTACGACTATTACTGTCCGTTAGTGTACAGAAACAAATAATAGCTTTTGTTAATTGTGTTCATATAACTTAAAACAATTTATTAATTAAACATTTAAAAGTGTCTTTCATCGTCAATACATCAGCCTTAGTCCTGCAAATTATACTACTTAACTATCTGATTCTCAGATACTTTAAAAAGATGTTTTCAGACTAACTGTTAAAAACTGTAACGTATATATATAGAATATAACAACTACCTTCTTTTAAATAGTTATTTTAAAAGAATATTTGATGTTTTATTACATGACAAAAAAAGTTTTAAACATAAATGTATGGTAGGTGTAAGTAAATAGATACCCACTATCAATCCTTAACAGATTATGTACTTTACATGAAATGTTTTCTAAAAAAGTAAGTACTTTTCCATTCTGTAATGTAGTTCATTTAAAAAACAAAACATCGCAGTAAGTTTTAAGAACGTATATTTTAAAATACTTTAAAAAATTCAACTGTGTTTAGTACAAAATTTACATTATTTGTATAAAAGCAAAGGAATATAGTATAAATAATCCTACGTTTTGTATTTGAGATCCATCAGGACCATTAAAACCCCGGACTTGAACATGTTCTTCCTGCACCCATCTGACTCTTTAAGAGATCTGACACGAGTTGAGATGTAATTATTGAAGTTAAAACAAATATTGGTTTCACTCCAATAAGGAAAGTTGAACTATTTTAAGAAAACTAAAGATATAAATGTTACTTACAACAGTCTTGCTACTTTAAAACAAGGATTGTGATTTGGTGATTTCAATTTACTTTCGCATTACAGGTAAATCTAATGAATTTTATATTAATGGTAACATATTGGGCACTTGTTAAGTGGTGCACATTGTTTATGCATTTGCATTTAAATACCATTTATTAAATGTTTTCAAAGTGTGTACATACAATTTTGAACGGCCGATTTTTAAATTTCAAAAGCAGACAGAAAAACTGCATTTTTCATTATTTTAAGATTGCATTAATATAATTATTAAATTGCAAATTGTGATTAAATAGCGTTTTAATTTGTTACAAAAACAAATATCTCTTTATTTCTTGGGAAATTTAAATTACATAATATTTTCTTACCTTACCATTCATCTTCATACTTATCAGTAAGCAATACCAATATTATTGTACGTCTTCATTGAAAATAAACCGAATACAGAATAAAAATTCAAAACTTATAATGCTTTATAAACAAATAAGATAATAATGGTAATAAGAAATGAGGTCATTTTGAATAAATTGTTTCTTAAAGATCTGAATTTAATTTATTAAATCAACACGGTTACACTTATGAAACTTTTTACATTATTCTACAAACTTAGTCATACACAAATGTCTTGAAACTTTAAATTTGCATGCTGCTGTTATATTTTAAGAATAAACAATTAAAGTTTACTTTCATTTGCACACTTCATTTTATTCTTCAGTGAAACTGAAATCGCAATATATCTACACAGTAGAGTATTAACCAGAATATTAATATTAAAAACGTGTGGGTAGAGTATGGATTTAATAGTTTGAACTGCAGTTATTTATTACCTGGGTCAAATCATTTGGCAGAATACTTTACTTCGGATAATTCCTAAAACAGAGTATGTAAAATGAAAGAAAAATTAAAATCTATAATAGTTTTTATTTAAATATAAGTTTAAATTGTTGTACTATTTTTTGTTTAAATTCATTACTTTAGAGATTTAGAAATATAAAATTGGCAGAGGTAAATGATATAATGTATACGAAATAGTATACGAAAAGTGTGAACGACAACAGTTGAATGACAGCTTTGATTCGTAGTTGTTTACGTCAGTGGTATCTTGCCAATTTAGCCATCGCAGTTTTCTATATTCCTAATATGTATTACATTATATTTGTATGACTTATTTTATATTAAAACAGTTTATACAATATTGTTCTAAAAGGCTCTACCTACAATCCGTGTAAATGTATGTAATAGTTAACCGCTTTAAAACAAGAAACATATCTATTCCTTAAGATAAATAATACTTAAGATAAATGTCTAGGAAAGTAAACATGTTTTAATTAAATGTATCCCTTAAAAATTTCAAACCATAATAACAATGCCTTCACTGATAAAGTCTCATTTCCCACGGGACTGAATATTTCAAATATGCCTTAATTAAACTTCTCCTCTACATGTACAAATTGTTACAGTGAAATTTTTATGAACTAAACTGAAACTTTAAAATGTTATCTCCTGCAATACATTCTCTCACATACATTCAATGTGAATATAGCATTTAATCGAGATAAGAAAACATTACAGTAATCTTGTTATAATTACTACTTTGGATAGTTGAGCGATAAAATTAATATGATTTACTGTATAATAAACCATAACATATTAGGAAATGTGAAGCAAGGCTTATTGAAAGGACAATTTAATAATTAAGATTTTCTTAGATGCTATGGAACAATCTTGTTTTTATCGTCAATTTTATAACATGATGGCAGTTCCAACTATGTTTTCAGTCATTATCAAATGTTTGCGGTTCGCGCACTCGGAACGTTGTTAAACATTAATTAATTTAAACCACTACACATAATTACATACAGTATACAAAAGACACTACAATGTACATTGAACACATATAAAATTTAAATTTAACGTCGACGGTGTTGAAATCAAGAGCACTTGCTACTCGCATTGAGTTTAAACTTGTACTGTTGATAGGTAAAAAGTTTAATAGACTCTTAATAATTAATTAATTAATTATCAAAGCACAGGAGCTAGGCAATCATACTTGCTCACAAATTCAATTCGCGCTTTGTCAACTGTAGTGTACAAACATTGATTTTAGTGATAGAGAAACCGCATTGTTAATGAAAGGCCTCAAACACAACCTTTGTCCAATAAAGGATAACATAAAAAATAATATCATTAACATCGAAGCCGCTATTAAATGTTTACCAATAGACAAACATAATAACACTCGATGTTTAATCAGTAACAAAGTACAGTCCATCGTCTTAAAGAAACTTGGAGGTAACCCCACCCACAAGTCGAACATTATCACAGACAAGAAAATTCAAAATAAACTACAAGAATTTAACTCATTAATTATAAAAGCAGATAAGGGTAACACCTTAGTTACATATAATAATTAAAGATGAATATATCCTAAAAACATTAGATTTATTAAACAACAAGGACCCCACCCACAAGTTAAACAATCACAAACATAAAACAAAAAATCTGAAATAAATTCAAGTAAACGCCTCCTTACAGGGTCTTAAAGGAGAACCAATAAAATGATCAAACCAACAATCCCAAACCTAAAAGGACTAAATAAAATACATAAAACAAGACACCCAATTAGACCCCTCGTTAGCTTCATGGACGCCGCTTCATAAAGACTATCTAAAATATTAAATAGAATAATAAGAAAAACATAACATTCAGCGAGAGTTACAGCTTCAAAGACAACTTAGATTTTGTAAACAGAATAAAGAATGTTATGTAACCAACAGTACCACATTAGCATCATTTGATATCATCAACATGTACGCGAACATCCCCATAGATGAAACAATATCAATATTGGAAAACAAGTACTAACAAAAAGTTAAACAGCAAATCAATTGATGAACAAATCCATCTAGTGAACGTCTGTTTAACAAAGAACTATTTAGTTTTCAACGAAAAATTGTATATCCAACAACATGGTTTGGCAATGGGTTCGCCACTTTTCGGCAAAGTGGCGGAAATATTTTCAAATAATTTTGAAACCATATATCATAACAACAGCCAACAAATACTTCAATAAAATCCAGTACTATTGCAGATATGTTGACGATATAATAATATGTTTGTTTAACGGCGCAGTTAGACAAACAATCTTGATGATGAATTATCTAAACCCAGTACATTCCAATTTGCAATTTACTCAGGAGATCTAATTTGTCCAGGGCTTAAACTACTTAGACCTCAGCATAATAAAATCATAAGGGCACAAATTCAAAATATACAGGAAGCCTAGCCAAACCAACCACATCCACGCCACTTCTAATCACCCTATAACCCACAAACTTGCCGCATATAACAGATTCATAAAAATAGATTACTCAACATAATAGTCCCATAAACATTGAGGACTACAACACAGAAATTAAAAAATTAAATTTATAGCTGTATCTAATGGTTACGAAGAACGTACAATAGACAAACCTATCAAAAAACTGATAAAAAAATAATAATTATAGAATACGCTATAAAAATTATTATAAATGCTGTTAATCGTCTGTTCTAGAATGTCAAACTTTACACGGCTATAATATTTATTTGTGTAGTTTAACACAGTTAAAATAAGCCAATTTTCTTTTTCAGATAGGCTATTTGGTAATTTAGCAATTCAAGTTGTGAATTTAGTAAAGCTTGATCATGCGTGCATTAAAGCAACGTACTAGCTCTTTTAGATACTAGATACAAAAAGATACAAAATATATATCTGATATATATTTACTAATGTAGCAATAAAATGTTTTAAGAAGAAATTTAGTTAGTTTTGAATGAGGTTTTGTTGATAAAAACAAAAAACCTAAGTTAACACAGAATGTACGATTAACACCCTTCTTCCTGTTACAACACAAGTATCAAATATTTTCTAGAAAATTATGTAATTGTATCAATTATTCTGATTAAAATATACTGCCGGGGTTAAGCAATACTCCAGTATTCTTATACGAAATAAAGCTTATTTTGTTCTCTTATGTTGCATCAAAAACTAATGTTTGTATAAAAAGACTGTCTTTTGTGCCAAAAACTTTTAAAAATCGAAACCTTAGATTCTCAACTTCTAAAATAATTAAATAATAAAATTAATATATTATAGGAGTAATTTTGTGTGATTTCATGCCAAGACTAAAATATAGAATTTTTAGTTTCATTATATATTATATGAATCTTTGCTATATACACTTTTCAAAGTAGTTTATCTTACTAAATCTTGTTAGAAGGCAACATCACAAAATATTTCTCGGGGAAATTGTTTTCTTCTTTATAAATTACTTATATAATCTTACTTCCTTGTCAAGAACTATTACAATTGTCAGAGATAAAAAACTTTTACACTTTTATCCAGAAAACATTATTTTAAGCATAAACTATTTGAATTCATGAGTCTTTGATAAATACATAACTTATAACAGGGTTTTGTTGTAGTTCAACTTCCACTTTCAATGTGTTTATATTCTGTAAAGACGGTGTTGTCTCTTTGCACTTTATCTATGGAAGGGGATATAATATTGTACCATTATCATATAAGGCAATAGTCAAATACATAACCAGAAAATGTTACCTGACAGGTCAAATGAAATCGCAAGTATTAGTCTGAAATTTTACATTTGGGAAGCTAACCTGTGACTATGCAGTAAAATCGACACCCATACATCGGTTTGTTAGGTACAAATAATTTTGAAATCTATTTTATATCAAACTATGTTACCGATGAGCTATGTACTTGACACTTAAAACTTAGCTCAGAACTGGATGACAGTGCAATATTAAAAGCTATTTTTTGTCTCTCTGTTTGTTTGATTGTCTGTTCAGTACACATTTTGCAATACAGTTTAAACCAACTTATTGATAAGCTAGAGACTTGAAACATATCTCAGAAGTGGATGGCAATGCAATATTTATTCAATTCCTTGTCTATCTATTTGTTGAAAACAAATTTTACAAATGATCTTATATTAACTTTCCGATAAGCTATATACTTGAAGCTATAAAACTCCTTTCCTTATTTTTCTATTCAATAAACATTTTGCAATAGATTAAAACTATTTTATCGATGAGCTAGAGACTTGAAACATATCTCAGAACTGGATGGCAATGCAATATTTATTCACTTTCTTGTCTATCTATTTGTTGAGTACAAATTGTACCAATGATCTTATATTAACTTTCCGATAAGCAATATACTTAAAGCTATAAAACTCTTTATTTGTCTATTCAATAAACATTTTGCAATCGCTTAAAACTATTTTATCGATAAGCTAGAGACTTGGAACTTAAAGCGATGCCCAGAACCGGATGGCAAAAAGACAGAAAAGAAAACGAGCTAATATATATAATAACGTATAGCAACATTATAATATAATAGGATGGGTTCCTAAGAATTGTTGAAGCATTAATATATTTTAATATTAAAATAAAAATCTTTCGAAATACATTATGCTTCATTCTTTATTTTATTTTTCATAAAAACAATTAACAATGAAACAGATGGATACATTATTGGTAGTTATGTGTAAATGACAATTTTCTATTATATATATTATGACTTATTCGGACATTTGCCATCATTTGTGTGTTAAATAATCAAACACGACGTTTCGGGAATACAAATCAATTCCCGTTCTCAAGTTACTAAAACTAACGGTACATAAACCTAGGCAACTAGGCCTATGTAAGGGTGAACAAAATAAAACTACAATAATTTAATGGCAAATGTCCGAATAAGTAATAATAATAAAATTCAACATCCATCATTAACAAACACTAACTTTAAACAGAGAATATATATTATGATCAGGAGAAGATAAACTGAAATAAACCTGAAATTTGCAAATGTCTCAGTCATAACCAAGTTTAATGGAGTTGGAATTTGATTGACAAATTTCACACACACCGAACGAAACAGCAGAAAATAACTATTTAAATACAATATATTATAATATACCAGGGTTGTAAAACGTGCTAAACAGTATAGAATGGTTTCTCACAGCTTCGTACGGATTTGTATAACCCTATACATACCCCTAACCCCATAGAGATTGTCATGATAACTTGTGATTGTGAAGTAGTAATAGCTAAGAAAATACCCTTAATGTTAAAACAAAAAATTTAAGTGGCAAGGAATAGGTCAGGATTGTTGTTATTAAGAAAAGTCACACAACAGTTAATTTCATTCGCAGTGCAATCACATTGTTTGTTACATAACAATTAATGAATCAATTATCTATTTAACATATAATTTAAATATTTATTGCATGAACAAACATATAATATTGCATGAAAATGATCATATAATAAACTTAAATGGTTTTAACTCGTTAAAACAGAATAAAGGTTTTCATTTAATATGTCTATTGAATTTTAAAAATCAAACGAATACATTCAGAACTAATTTTTTTACAAAAACATAATGAAACTGCTCAAAAACACATCAAACCTTAAATATATAAAGGAAAACCTCGCAAACAAATGATTGGTGTTTTCCTGCTTCAAATCTCTATGAATTTAGCAAACGTACAATATATAAAGTTGAGAGCAGTGAGGCTTAAACAAAAAGTAGAATTACAATAAAGGAAACATTTTTCGCATGAATAAGTAATGCCTCCAACGAATAGGTAAGTTTATAAATTTTTTTGTAGAAAAAAAGTTTGGTAAAATATCTAGTTCTATAAAATATTTAACTGGTGCCTGTCCAAATATATGGTATACACACCCACAGTCAAACGCTCTTTTATATATAAATAAATTGATACAAATATTTATCATTGACCATGACTTTCTTAATGCTATATTCACATTACAGTAACTGTTACTTTGTTTGAAATAATAAAACAAGATTATTAGCTTTTTATAAAAGCAAGTTCTTTATTTTATTACTTTCAATAATATTTAGCAACCTTCCTTACTCTTCAACGTGTCTTTCTCAAAGCATTAATATAAATTAGTTAACTTTCTTATTTTCAAGTAGGAATTGTTTATAATAATAAAATGAATACGAGGTAATTCAAAAAGCACGAGGAAAACCTTACGATTATTTTAATATACTCTGGTCAATTTCCACTTAATGATTCGTAATAATTTAAACAAATTTAAAATCATAATCGCTAAACATCCTATGAGAAATAACCTGATGTATGTATTTTGTGATGCATTACATGATTATTGCTAGATTAAAAATAACATACAATAACATACATTTCAAAGTTAATAGTTTTACATAACATTAATTAAAAAAATGGTACGATAAACTTAATACATAGTTTTTTTTCACTAAAATGCCTATATTAATATTTGTTTCCATAACTATGCATTTCTACTGTTGTATTCGATCCATGCAGCAAATGTCCTATTTTAAATTTTATTGAAACGATAAGTTACGTTTGATCAAAAACTAATAGTTTCTAATTGCATGAACAAAAAATCTTTGTTGTAAGAAAGTACTTTTTTCTATTTTGTATTTACGAAATCTATTTTACTAAAACTTTAGGTATAACTTATATAAAATTATCAACACAAATTTAATCAATTTATGACTTAGTAACTTCGTAGATTTGTTCAACCGAATGAAATACAACACAATAATTAAAGAACATTGAAAGCAACTTACTTTGGTTTCGCTTAAGATATAGTATTAAATCTTGAACAACGGTTGAACTAATGGAAGCGGATTTTATTTTGAATTTGTGTGTCCTTTAAAAATATTGGTTTTCTAAAATTTTAATTAAAATGTACTTCCTAAAATATCATAAAAGTTTTCAAAATTTCAGGAAAGTAACTTATATTACCTAACAAAGGTTGTATGAATCTAATCAAATTTCAGCCAAAAGAACATATATATACACTAGAATAATATTTATTGGTATTTTCTAACTAAAGTAATTATAATAAAAGTAATTAATAAACAAAACTATGTATATGTCTTAAGTATTGGCATTATATTACTAAGGAATGTTGCTAAATTAGTGAAGCTTGAAATTGTACCGATTAATTAATTTATCAAAGACTTTGAACTAACCAAGTAAATTCACCCTAATATATTATTAAGTTAGACCTTTGATAAGTTTATCCTTTGTTCCTAATAATTTCATATTCAGTTTCCAAGCAGTAATTTTCGTTTGAATTATTCAGCTAAATTTTTTTCGTGTTTTAGAAATGCTTTAGGATTCCTATACGTAATAAAGTTTCATTTATTTGACATAAATAGCAAAAGAAAATAATGTTTTTATAAACTATAGCATTTTATTTTTATTGCTGATTATTAACTTTTTCAAAACGAATTCTTAGCTATTTATATATTATGAGTGTTTTCTTTCATTTCCTGGCTACTACTAAAATATGTAGTTATATATAGGTAGTACCTTATTTAGTAGTCCGAGCAATTCTTAATTATCGTGAAAAACACTACAGCTGTTTCGCCGATCACAGTCGGCTTCATCAGGTACTGGAAATTTAAATAAAACACATTACCACAACACTGAACATATAATAAGACACTAAAAGCAAGATAAAATAATCTGAGGTTAGCTCTTCGTTAAATTTTACACTAAAAGTACCCGGGTGTGGCCACATCGTATTTCGTTTGATTCCGGACGGATTATCTTTACATATTCGTATCATCAATTCAAGAGCGAAAGATTATATAAAATCCTTTTGGTTTTATAAGAGTAGAATAAAATGTAGTTCTTGGTTTCGTGATAAATAGATCTTTGTTACACACCGTTTCTAAAGTAATGTATCTTGCTAAATCTTAACAGGAGATTTTAAATTATGCAAACATCAAAACATAAAACATTTCTCGTAGAATTCTTCTTTATAAATTACTTATATAAACTACTTTAATGTAAAGGAATATTAAATGTGTCAGAGATGAAATCTTTCGTGGAAGTTGTATCACGAACACGGAAACAGATATATTTTAAAAAAGAAAGGATTTTAATTCAAGCTTCTAGGATTAATAAAAACGTAATACATAGTTTCTTTACTACTCAACTCCAGCTTTCAATCGGGATATGACAGTAGCATGGACAAGACATCAGGACCCAACTAACTCTCGAAAGATGTATAATTACCAAGAAAGTAAAATAGTAGCTAGGAAACATCTAACAAAGTCATGACATGTCATGCAATTCCTAGTTAAACTTCAAATGTTTAGGAAACAGATCACTTTCTTAACTCAGTCTATCGATTACCCAAGATGAGGCTTAATTAGAATTTAAAATATATATATATATGCACATTTAACAACTTTGGTGGTGGTGTTTTGAATTAAGATTATTGAAAGTGACATTAAATTATCTTTCTTTGCTATGTAAATAATAGCCTATAACATTTTGTTTTACTTGTTTAAGATTATAATACCTGATGTATTTTGAATTGTCCTGAAAATAAAACACAACTTTAAACGTTCGGCTTTCGTTTCATTGTTGAAGATCTATATTTTTAAAAGTGCAACGCAAATTATTTCCCCAGTCAATAATAATGAATAAAGACATATAATTGAATCAGTTATACAACCTTATGCACTTGACATTAAATAACAAGTTCAATTATTGACCTAAAGACTATTACCTCCAGTAAAGTCCAGATGAATTTCCAGTAATTCACCAAGGTTAGGGGCCTTGTTGTTTCAATGCAAAGTGAAGTTTTTAAAATGTAAATTTAATAATCTCATGTAACTTAAGATTCCCTTTAAATAATAATTGTTTCTTCCACTCATCAAGCCAGTTTTAATGAAATGTAACATTTAAATGTGCCGTTAAGTTAAACGGAACAGGCCAATTTATACCTTACCAAGACCAGTTATGTGCAACAGTTTTAATAGTTATCAAACCAGCTGAACTAAGGTACCTAGCTTTTCTATCAGATTTACAATTTCCTATGATTTGTCAAGTGTGTAGCTTATTAAATCAAGACTGTACCAAACTTAGATCAATTTTAAATTCTGTTGATATACAATGGTTTGTCTGCTATGTTCAATGCAGTTGATTAATTCATACATAACTGAAAGTTATGCTAAATTAATTAAAACAATTAGGTACAAC
>JAGFPH010002729.1:16666-40267 GCA_018207615.1 Philaenus spumarius | reverse complement strand
TGTTTGAAAAGTGCCGTGGAAACTGACACCACACTGTCATCAAATATCAAGCAATCCATACAATATATAATACATACTTCAGATACGAAGTCAGTCGGCAAATATGAGAACTTCTCATTTACAATAATATAAATTATAGTTTACAGAATTGCTGTCCAAACTTAAAAAACATATTTATTTTTGATTACATACTTGTGAAATACTTTTAAATATTCTCTGACACACGCACTTTCTTTATATTTCTCATAAATTACCTCTACACTGTATGGAGACTTTTTCATTTCCAGATACTCTATTAAGAGTACACCTTGTATCTTTTGTTTACAATAAAAATAATAAACATTATTTACAGTGTTTTGACCATTTTAAATCCTCATTAATATAAATTAATGATTTTTTTGTTAATTGGTCCTAGAAGTAATAATATATTTTGCTTTAATATTCTTGTTTTTATAATTTAAAAATTTAGCAATAAACTTTTTTACTTTTATTTTCAAAATTCGTTTTCCCACTTGATTTCCTAAGTTTTAATTTGTTTACAAATAGCAATAATTTCTTGTAATACTGAAGAAAATACCTAAGAACTTGTTCCATATGTCTAAATAGATAATAATGTATTCTTTTTTGATAGATAATGTAATTGTATTTATTAAATGACACATCTATTAGAGCAACTACAACAAATATATGAAAGTGTAAGTCTATTTTTAAACATCTTAAATAAATTAAGAATGCAAAATAAACTAAATAAGGAATAAACAAAAATGTTTCTGTAATTGATAATATAAAATATATTATATAACATACATTTTTTAGAATGTAAAAGGATAGTTTATACTTTTTAAAACCATTCCAAGTAATAGCACAGTAATTGCAAGTAAAATATTTTTAGTTAATGCAAAAATAACACCACACTAAGTAGTTACAGAGTTTAGATAATGCATATACAAAACAATAAAATTTACATAATTTGATATTATTTAATTTTAAATCTTATATTAAGAAACTATGAAAATAGTTAAAATTTGATAACTCTTCCACTATTGCCATGCATATTACCGTGCTTCATAGGTACTTGACAAGCAATTCTTATGTCATTTTGCTTTTTGACTATTCAGATAAGTGATCTATAATTATTATGTTTACAAAATATTCATAAAATAAGTAAAAGTTTTTGCTATTTAAAAATTCTTTTAAAACAAAACTTTTTTCTTAAAGAAAGAAACAATATTCTCTGAATACACTCTCTTAAAATGTAATATTATTTCAATTTCTATTATATTTATTGCATTTGACAATATTTTGTTAATGCAACGCTATTGTTCTCTACATTGTTTTCAAAGTTTAGTATACCTTTAAACAAAGAAGTGAAAACGTTATTATAAGCTGTCTGTTGATTTTATTTGAATGTATATCTGTGGTTACCTTCTTTACGGATGAATGGATTATGAAGGCAGTAGGACTATACATCAGCATAAAATATTCATCAACGCTTAAGTGAAATCCTGGGAAACATTGGGAGGGTAATGTAATACATTTCAGGTCTGGTATTACATTCAAAGGGGCTTGATGGTTCATTGCATCTGCAACGTAACACACGTTTTCTCTTTAATTAATTTAAAAATAAGAAAATGTTTTTACGAATTTTCAATTTTAAATTTTTTGTAATTCATTTTTTTTCCCTAATCAAGATAACTTTTTCAAATTTTTGTAGTAGATTGTTGATATTTTATACACAAATATTTTCAGTGTGTATTTCATATAAGTTTTCCTATTTCACAATTTTTACATACACTTTTTATTATCTATCTACTTAGTTGAAAATGCAAAGATACATTGAAATTATATATATAAATACATAAAGTTATCTCGTTTTAAAATTGTTTATAATAATTTAAATATTGATATGATATTGGTAATATTGTTTACCTTAATGTTTCAGTACTAAATATGTATCATACAAAAAAGTGTTATTTACTGTATTATTTAATGTGGTCATTTATATATGGTTTTATTTATGTTAAAAATGTTTTTATAAAAAATATCTACATTAAAAGAACTTTTGTTTTATATCTCATCTTACCAAGTTTCGATAATTTTTTGTTATTTTTATTTGTTATTATAATTTGATATTCTTAATGTTTTATAAGTTCGGCAAGATGTGGTATAGTACTGTAGTTTGGAATTGTTTGAAAGAGACATCATATGGCATTTCAAACGATATTTCAGTTCTAAGATTAAAACCGTTTATTTCTAATAAATAAAAATTCAAAAAGGAACATTTTGTACGTTCACCGTCACCATTATAAAGCTGGAAAAATAAGTCAAAACTTTTTTACTTTTTAGATAACTTTACAATATTTGATTATTCAATAATTTTATAAACCAAAAAATAATGAACGTTGGTTGTGTTTTGGCTGGCTCAACAGTGTCACATGCTATGATCTGAAATATTATTAGGTAGTTGTAGGATTTATTCGCACGACTGTCAAATAAGCAGTATCTGGTATAATGATCGAAAAGAAACTAAACTTCCGAGAGAAAACCGAGGGGCCAATTAATTTACAAGTCAAAAAACTGTGACCACATCACGCAGTAACTTGAGAAACAGAATCCAATAAAGCTGGTATGCAGTGGTTTTTGGTGTAAAAAACACTCAACATTCTGTTTTTAGGAGGGGGATTTTAAGCGGGTGACTTAACAGAAACATTTAAAGATTAGGTATGGCTGCACAACAAAGGAGAGATGCTTCGAGAGTGGATTAAGAGTGAAAATATGTTATATTGTTTCTATATAAACTTACTTCATGAGTGGATTCTGCCTAGAAACAATAAATGTGGTGCTAGAGATTTACCAAGTAAACCAGAATCCACACACCAATTTGTTTAAAATTGTGGTGAAAAAGTAAATAAGTTATTTAAAATGTTTTTAAATTATTTTATATTTAGCTCAGAATTTACAGCAATTGTTGAGATAAATTTATCCAAAAACTATTGTGAAATTTTATAAAAGGCTGGAGATTTCAGACAAAAAATAATTGTGTGTGTAATACCGACTCTTGAAGTATGAAAATGTGCCAGTTATTATCTTTCCAAAGTGTGTTAAAAGTTTCTGGATTAATCAATGATCAATTAAATGATGAGATTTTAATTGAAATACAATTTTCTTCAGAAAGTTTTAAGGATTAGTGAAAAGACAGCGAATTTTGACACCTAAGAATCTGACAATTAAGAATTTGGTCAAAAGTTTAACATATTGTATTCTATTTATATAAGTATTTAGATAACAGAATATTAGTAAAATTTTCGCTGATTATATCAGATGCAAATAACTCACGTTAAAGTAAATTGATTCATACATCCAAAATAAACTGTTTATCTAGACGTAAGGATTTATTACCATAAGGTGCACATAAATTGATATGAAATTATATTATTAATTTTGATTTAAATACAAATATGACTTTGTAGAGAAAAAAACCTTTTTTCAGCTTCAGTAAATAACATCATCCATGTATTCTCACCTTAAGAAAAAGTTAAATGATATTTTCAAATTAAGTTTAAAGTGATTTATCATTTAGTTAAAATTTTCACAATTTATGTTTAAGATAGTTTTAGAAACATCAATATATTATACCCATCTAACTGACAGGAAACGAATTACTTACATCAATCAAGTTAGCCACTTCAAATATTATTTTACAGAATGAAAACAATTTATCACAAATTTCCTGTTAAGACCAGATTTCCAATTGAGTAACCGACGTAATATTTTCATAATTTTTTCAGTATACAGTAATGGTTTTCAGTAAACATATTGAACAAACTAATAGTTATACCAGAAAATGTTTGTAATATTATGAATTCCAAGAAAAACATTTATTAAATAGCCACTGATGATATCGTTTATTATTTCGATTTGAATTAAAACAAATGTTTTTATAAACACATAAAACATGAATTAAACAATAAGATGAACGTGATTTTTAGTTTTTAAATATAATTAGTATCTCGGTTCATCTACGACATTTGTGTACTTAAAATTTTATTAATAAAGACCTCGTAATAATCGGGTTTCCGATTTCTTTAACTATATTTAACACAATTAATTTCTTATGGTACAAAACACAAACCGACATACTAAATTACAAACATTTTGTAAACGATTAAACAATAATCATAATTTGTAGTTTATATAGGAGCCTCAACCAGAACTTAAATGCAAAGAATAGTAACTCACCAACCAATCCCCACACAAAATGTGGTGTACATAGACTACAGTGAGATGGTTGTTATACACGGTATATTGTTCACACAGGAATGAATTTTAAAACTAGATTCAAAGAACATTTGCCTCAAAATAACAAAGTTCAAAGTCAGCTACAACTATGCTATACACCTAATGGACTATGGCCATAAATTCATTTCAATTCAGACAAACATTGGAGTGCCGGTGCAGTGTAGACAGGAGTACATGTACAAGTTTATAATAATATATAAATGTAATTGTTGAATTTTTAGACCCGTGCGTATGGATTTATGTAAATTAAATTAATACTCTTTTTTTATTTATTTTTTTTTTTTTTATTGTGTTGTGTAATGTTTGTTGTGTAAGAACTTATTGTGATATTTTGACGTGCATTAAAATAATGCTAATTATTGTTTATGGATTTCTAAAAGTGACTTGAAAATGCCTGATTGAAAGGCGAAACTTACGTTGTTTTATTAAATATAGACATTAAACAGGACTGTGAGCAGCACCAAAAGTGATACACTGGCATTTATGAAATAAAAATTGGACATTATTTACACTGTAAATAAAAGCATATAATTGAATATATTATAATTGCCCAAATTTAAAATAATTTAAATACCAATCAGGATAGTTTATTGATCGATGAATTCAATTTTGCTTCCAACTTTTTCTATTATACTCTAGCCGTCTTAGATGACAATATTAAAGCCAGCAAGATCAAACTAGTCAGTAAAATAACTATATTACTGGGTACTCTAGTACCTACCTTTTATGTCAATTATGTTTTGTGCGTTGTGAATTGGTGTATACAAGTAAGTGTGTTTTGTCATCTGATGATGGGTGATACCGAACCAGCTGTTATTACATAATAAATATATCAACAACGTTGTCAGCTTGGCGTAAGTAGAATTATATAAACATTAAGTAGTTTGTTTTTGTGATTGCTTTACATACTTTAATTAATAATATTAGGAGATTATTAGTGCATTATTATTGTTTGTATATACTTTATATAATTTCAAACATGGTTATGTAAATGACCAAGGAATTTAGGCACAAGAATATAGTTTGTTGTCGCAACGGATGGCTACCAACTATTCAATACATAGGCCTAAGAAGTTTTGGAAAACTTTTCATATTTAATCAATTTTCTATAAAAACTACCACATGTGTAAATTAATAAATTAGTTCGTCAGTATATTCATTATTGCGTCCACGTGTTTGTTATCATTATTGATATGAGAATTAATATCTTATCACGCATTATTTGCATTTTGTAAAATCACTTTTAATAATATTATTGTTAACGTAGGTCATATTACCTTTTATTCAAGAGTTTTTGACACTCATTATCTATATATATAAAAGCCAAAACCCACTGACTCACTGACTCACTCATCACGATTTCTCAAAAACTTCCGAACGGATTAGAATGAAATTTGGCATGTAGCTTCCTCTAGGGCCATAGGTGCTCACTAAGAAAGGGTTTTAAAAAATTCGAAATTTTAGGGTGGGTTTGGGGGTTCAAAGTTATTAAAAAATGACTTCTTCAAAACTATCCAAAACTATCGAACGGATTAGAATGTAATTTGGTATGTAGCTTCCTCTAGGGCCATAGGTGCTCAATAAGAAAGGGTTTGAAAAAAATCGAAATTTTAGGGGGGTTTTTGGGGATCAAAGTTGTTAAAAAACGATTTCTTCAAAACTAACGAATGGATTGGAATGAAATTTGGTATGTAGCTTCCTCTAGAGCCATAGGTGCTCACTAAGAAAGGGTATGAAAAATTTCGAAATTTTAAGAGGAGTTTGGGGAGATCAAAGTTACTAAAATCATAATTTCAGATCTTTTATTAATATGACAATAGTGCTTTTATTATTTAAGATCTATATATATAAAAGCCAAATACCACTCACTGACTGAACACTTAAAAAGAATACAATTACGTTAAAAATACTGAAAATACCAACCACCACGGGCAACGCCGTACGGGTCAGCTAGTGTGTTATAAAATGAAATATTTAAGAGATGCTCCAAAAGCAACAATAATGTTTAGGATTATAAAACATACATAAACACATTTTGTAACATTCATCGTAATTCGTATATTTTTTGGTTAATCCTATTCTGTTTATTATATTACTATATGTACTTTTTTAAATGTTTATGTTTAATCAAATTGTCGATTGAAGGCAGTAAGACAATTTAATATTATTCACAGATTTACTAAAATTATTAATATATGTATTACTAATTTTAAAAAATCAGATAATAAACAAATTTGTGTTGGTTGGCTTTAATTTGGTTTCGGGATTCCCATATTTAGTGGTGCACAGTATTTTTTAAATTATTTATGGTTGTTTTAAGACATATGAAAGGGTTTGTATTACTACCAAGAATAGCTCCTTCAATCAAGAACAATTTTTACAATTTGTTTTCGTTACTATTACAATAATTTCAAAATATCTATAAAAGTTTACCAGTAGATCAAAAACATATTGCTTTTTATTAGTGGTAGTTCTATATTAATACGTTCAATAAGTTTTAGTAATACATTTTTTAACATATAGTATGCAGATTAAATATGAAACTGTAATTTACTACACCCCACCTTAGGTCTCACCGTAATGGTCACTGCTATATAACTCATATTTGCTACGGAAATTTGCTACAAAAAAATAGACTTATTATTAAAATTATGAAAGCAAAGAGGAAAATCATAATGCATTTATTTCTAAGTAATTATAAAATAGACTAGTCCAACAATATCACATATCCATACATAAGAAACCTCATTTTGTTCAGACCATGACGACTGATAAGGGTTTTTACAATTATTCATCCCTTCAAAAGAGCCTTCAGTTCTTAACAGCCCTTATTGAAATGTTGTAGTTTTAAGAAATGTATTATTCTGAAGCTTATTTTACAAATTTTAACAATAAAACAACGTTTTTTTTAGATAATAATAATAAAGTGTGTTCTAGTTTTATTATCAGGTAATCAATTAGGTTTAATTAATATATAACAATTTTTTACATAGAAGATACAAAAACTATCAAGAGTGTTAAATGATATAGCAGTAAGAGTACTTGTGCATATAAACAAATAGGGAATTTTATGTACAAAACGAAAATCATTTTATTGAAGAAGAGAGTAATAATTTCATTTTTTTAATGAGAAAAATAAGAAATTAAAAGTATACATCTGCTACCGGTGTAAATTCTATGTAAAATAAAATAAGTACATTCTGATAATTATGATCTCGGATTGCAAAAACATTAACCTTACTCCCAATATAATTCAATGAGATAAAAAAATTAGATTGTTAATTTTCTAGAGATTTTGATTCTTTTATTGCCATCAGTAAGAATGGTTGTTATTATAGAGAAAAATAAGTAATCGCACATAGGTTAGCTGCACTCACAGAGAAAAATATATGCCTAATCTACTTCTTATAGAATTTATCAACAGTAGAAGTATGATCAAGAAATGTAGACAGTGTGATTCGTTATCATTATAGACGGCAAAAGGTATTTAACAAAAAATTAGTTTAACAAAACTTTTTACTTGTAATCTAATTTTCAGCCGTCTGAAGGGATTTACCTAACAACAACAAAAATTCTTTTTTGTTTCTTTAAAAACATTTATACAAACTTTTTACATTCAAATGGATTATTAAACGTATTATAAAGTGATATAATGTATTTTATTATTTTATACGTAAATAGTGTTAACGAAATTATATTTATAGATTATTCATTAGTTTTTTTTATATCTTGAAACTTAGTTTTATTATGAGTAATTTGAACATAAATACTTAAGTAAAATTTGTCAAGTTTTTCTCACCTTCTACTGTATACAAAGTAGGCCAGTCGGTATAGGTAAATTTAGACCTAAAGTTCCAGTAATTTACAATACGGCTGATTTTTTTTTATAAGTACATTAAAGTATATAGATTAACATAAAAAAAGTTTACCAGTCTATCGATTTCTCAAAGTCGAAAAAAATCGATTATAATTTTTTTCCGATTATCCTTAAAATTTCGAGCTGGGATGAAGATAGAGAAAAATAAAAAATACCACCGTGTAGGGGAGGTATTTAACAACAAAATAGGACATATGTATTTATTTCGTCCGAGCAATGGTTTGACTGGAAAAAATCGATAATTCAAGTATGTATTTTGCAACAGGAGAAATCACTAAAAGGGGACATCTCATTCATATAAGAAGCGTTGGCTCATTCTAATTGGCCGAATTTTAATATATCGAATTGAAACTTGACATAGGAGTTAAAATGTATATTTTAAACATTTATGCTGAGTCTCAGCTTGTTATATAATATATAAGTAGTTTTGGAAAACTTTTCATATTTAATTAAACTTTCACGTGTCTGCAGGAATTTGATACAAACACTACCACATGCGTAACCTAATAAATTAGTTCGTCAGTATATTATAACTATTGGATCCACGTGTTTGTTATCATTAATTAAACTTTAATTAACAAATAACTATTTTTGAAATAGAAAATATAAAACTAACAAAAGTGTTAAGTTTTATAGCAGTAAGTGTACTTGTGTACAAAATAGGGAATTTTATGTACAAAACTAAAATCATTTTATTCAAGAAGAGAGTAATATTTTTTTTATGAGACAAATAAGAAATTAAACTTATAAACCAGAGTGTAAAATCTATGTAAAATTAAATAAGTACATTCTGCTAATTATTATGTAGAAATGTAGACAGTGTCGCAATTATTGAATGCGTTATCATTATAGACGGCAAAAGGAATTTAACAAATAATTAGTTTAACAGAACTTTTTACTCTTAATCTAACTTTCATTCGTCTGAAGGGATGTACCTAACAAAACCAAACTTTCTTTTTTGTTTTTACAAAAACATTTATACAAACTTTGAACATTCAAACGTATTATTAAACTTTTTATAAAGTGATATAATGCATTGTATTCTTTTCTACGTGAATAGTGTTAACAAAATCATATTTATAGATTATTCATTAGTTTTTTATATCTTGAAACTTAGTCTTACTATGAGTAATGTCAACATAAATATTTAAGTAAAATGTGTAAGGGTTTTCTCACCTTCTACTTATATAAAAAATGTGTAGAGTTTTCATTAATAAATACTGCGTTACAAATGTATCTGTTTCTACTAAATCAATTGTAATAATTAAATAGTTTGCTTACAAAGAGACAGAGGCAAAATAATTGAAATACAACTTACTTTTACTAGACATACATAAATAGCATACATTCCACTACAATCTATAAAAATAACTCTTATATTATTTTATTTGTTATATATATTTGTTTTTGTGAATAAATGTGAGGAAAATATAAGCTTAAACTCACTTTATTGACATTGACGATTCTTATACTTGAAAGAAAATTTTACTCGCGGAAGGAAATTGCAGGAAATTCAAACCATGTGTTGTAGAACTTTGAAAGTAAACTTGCAATTCTTTCAGATTCTAAGAACTGATACTAACACATGTTCTTAGACAACTTAGCTTTGCATTCAAAGAAGTATTTTTCCAACTTTCTACTGAAATAACATTTTTTGTGTCAACATTTCTTCTTAACATCATTTATTAAATTCTTCAAATCTCCTATGCTGCATTTACCCAATTATTATGAATATCTGTGATTTATGCATTACATAATTATTCAATATAAGGAAATATGGCATACCGTCTTTAGTTACTTTACTACTAAACAATCATAAATTGACAGACGAAATGTATTCTCTTTTACGTCTTAATAGGATCTCAGGGGTATTATATTCTTCATTGGTCAGGTTAAAAAAAGTATAGTAGGCTACTTATTGGTGACACTAGTTTGTTTATTGAAGAATGTATTAGTTTAGTCTAGTCTTTCTTTTGAAACGATTGTTTCTTAGTTTATTGTTTGTAAATTAAATTGTACTGATATAATATATCTTTAATCTAGGCTATTCGTGTTATACGGCACGTCATATCTATTTACAACTGATTGCCAGAATTTGTAACAAAGGTGTCTACATTTATGTCTGCTCTATTATTAAACTGGTTTTAAACAGAACTAAAACCAAAACCACAATTACAAAGCCTAAAATACAACAAAACCAGTTTGATAAAAGTTTACCATAGCATAGGCATTCTTCCTTTCTTCTTTAGTTTAAATTGGTGAAAATTAGTTAGTGAAACCAATAAAATCTTCTTAAAGTCTACTTTGTAGTAAATATTATATTTTAGCATGACAGTGGACATGGACTTTTTAACAACACATATTACATGGAGAAGTTAGTTGCCGTATTTTGGCACAAATTACCTCCAAACTAATAGATAAAGAATATAAATGGAAAAACTCCTTCAAGTTCTAGATTAGAAAGGAATATGTCAACATATGTACGTGAATAGCTTCTGTCATGTTGTAATTATTTATCATAAATATTAAAAGTATTTAATCATAATTAAACTAATTAACCTCTTAAGAATAGTATCACACAAATTAACAGTTTTTTTTTAGAATATCAATCATTAGTACACGGGATGGAAACAAGGTTAAAGATTTAAAAAATCATAACGCGTTTAGTGTGCTCAGTATCAAAGCTGTTCCAGTACCGGTTTAATAAACCTTATAAATATTACGTAAAACCTTTGTTCTTTACATTTTATGATACGATAAATCCTTAGTGAAATGATATACCAAAACTAAATCACAGAACAACAAATGCATGACTTCTTTACTAAACAGAATATTGGGCCTAATTACAGTGGCTATAAATATTCGAAAAATAAAATAAAAACCCAAAAAAACAAAAAACAATAGTGATGCGTAACTCGTTTAGTAATCACAATATCGATTTCTGTTTTGAATGAAACAATTTTGAAACTTTTGACCAACCCTTACTGCAAGGAGTGACCAAAAAGAGTTCACAGAATCCATTAGTCCCGAAGTATGAAAACTATCGAGGTAATTCCAAATTGTTGGAAATCTATTAAATATTGTCAAAATCATTTATTTGAAATTTAATTTTGTATAGTTACAATTATTAGTGAAAAGAACAAATGAGATAAACTTCGAAATCTGCCTGCGCCTGAAGTACGAGCCGAAATGGGTTAGTTAAATAAAAACATGTTGATGAAAAGTATGAATTTGTAATAATTTAATAAGGAATTCTCATCATTATGTTTAAGACTAATATAGCTAATCATGCATCTCAGTTTACGTTTATTACTTGTAAGTACAGTTTAGAACTATAAAAATGATGAAATAACAAACAATAGTAATGATTTTTTACATTGTTATTGTGTGTACTTTAAAAAGTCTCTAGTTGTAATACCTCACCTCTTAATGGACATTTTTTCTATACATGCGTCGCTACTATTAATTTACTAAGAATCTCATTTTCATATTAATACCATATGTATATTTCTGATATTTCTCCCCTCAAGTTTCACAATTGTTTTCTCAAGTATTGGCAAATTGTATAGAGTATGTTTTGTGTATTCTATGACTTGCTTTGGAAGTAGAGATACAAAAAATATAAAAACTAGTTTTCCTTTAAGAGGTTAGCCTCTATAAATACTGTACATCTGTTGTTAAGTTATTAACAGGTATAGGGCCTAGGAGTCATACGGTACGCATTGTATTTTTAAGCTACAGAAAGGTTTTTATAAGCTGTCCTTCTTTTAGACGAATTAATAATAAATTACAATAAACAATTGTATTCAATTAAAATATTTGAGCAATTCTACAATATATAATTATCAAATATGTCTATTGTAAAGAATTGCATCTGAATAAACAAAAAAAGCAAACATTTGGTACCGGTACCAAAAAACAGTTTAGAAAAAAATGTTCACAGAATTTTAAGTATGAATAAATTATGCTTAAATAAATTTCGTGTATAAGTATTAAGTGACGTTTAATTTAAAAATAGTTAAGAATTTTTAGGTAGAATGGCTAAAATTTCATTAGATGGCTAAAATAAATATTCATTCCTTTTTTATAACCCTGTCAAATGAATAACGAATTCTATAAGAAGAAACTTCTTTGGGTTTCTCTTTACCTTCTCTACATTACAATTCAATAATAACAACAAATGTAATTAATTACTATTTAGGTTATATAGCGTATTGAAACAAAGATTAGTAAAAAAATCGCTTTACAATCCTTGAAAAACCATTAAAAATATTAGCTTTTATGTATCGTGTTTACAGTACATATCAAATATATATTATGTTATATATTTTTAACATCTCTTTCATTGTAACATTTGCATATTAAAGTGAATCATCTTTTAATTTGCTTTGACTTTACCTATGTTCTCTGTTCACATTGTTTTGTTATTTTGTTGTGTTTAATATGCAACTAAAAAAAATTCTAGTCCTTGAATTTCAGAATATTTACCTAAGTTGTACACATGTTTCAGTAAACAGCTTTAGAATTTTTACAACATACGTTCCAAAGCAAATTATTTTATTTAAGGAGAATTACCTGGATGGTTAGCGTCTTTCATTAATTTGTTTCTGCTACAAATAAAGGTGGCACGTAAGTAGTGCTTTGTACCAAATGATAACGCTCGTATTAGCCTCTTATTATTGCGGGAAACCTAACTTTTTATGGTCTTTCAAGTATTACTTAAATCTTTCTGATTCAATCTAATAATTTACCAACCTACATTCTTAAAATAATTTGCTAAACTGATTAAAATTTGGTCATTAAGTACAGTAAGTAGCCTATAATTCCTCTAAATTAATCTCAATTGACTTATACATCGAATTGATTTCTTTGGGTTTCTCAGTTGTGACATATCATTCATATTAGTATAATACATGAAACACATTTTAAGATATACAAACAAACCATATTTAATACCTTGTTGAGATCGTAAATTTTTGAAATACAATAATAGTCACTACACGAGACGCGTTCTTAAACGACGTGACTTGCATTTCTAACCATTGATTGAGGCTATGCATTTAGTCCTTTTGTTTATATAATTTTACTATGGACTATCAAATAAAATTTTAGCAATAGCTATACAGGTTTATTTATTTAAAAAAATGTTCCCTTCATTTTAAAAAGTATTACAGTTTGTTATTAATATTTAATTTCGAATGTTGTAATCTTTAAACATAATTTACCTTTTTTTAAGAGAGAAACGCCAATTAGTGGTGACATTTTCAAAGTAGGTAAACATAACATTAATTTCTTAAATAAACAATGTATTTGCTTTGTTTATTATAATAGTTCATATTTGTACAGATGGTAAAACTAGTAGGTCGTTAGGAAAAACAGAGGTTCTGATAAACATAACAAAATATGTTACAAAATAAGATTTTAATGCTATTACTTCTAAAGCACAATCGTAACATGCAATGTAGACTATCTACAAAGAAAGGGACACAACTTTCTAATGAATATTTAATTCCTAGTCAATACAAAATGCAACTTTATGCATAGTACTTGTCTAACTTTAAATTTACTTTTAAGAAGAAACTCTTGTTTAATAAAACTAAAAAAGAAAAATGTAAATCGCGAGCACTCAAGAGGTGTAGAGAAACCCTTATAGAGTGTAAGTAATAAGTGAAATAAAATTTGTTAGTACAAAATCAATGCAAACCATTTTACTTTTATTGATTAGTTTAAAACTCAACTTGGTACCAATATTTTAATGGCAAAAACGCTTGCATGGTAACAAAAATATGTGTAGTTTAATAGCAAGATAATGATCTATTTCATCACTGAGAAGATATCTGGATATTTAACTAAGGCTATACAAAGTTTGTAACGTCTTGCATTTAAAGAAAATTTAATGAAATATCATTAATTCAATGTAAATTATTAAAACGTTAAAGTCATACGAAAAATTTAAATATAAATATCCAGCATTTTAATATGTATTCAAAAAGAGACTAGTTTGGCCTTTTTATTATATTATTATATCTACTAACGACTTTTATATAATTCTTACAGAATAAAACTATGTAACATAGTGTACAACCTTTTAAATTATTTTGATTTACTCCTTATTTAGAATACTAATAAATGTAAAAAAGTCAAATATTATATGTATTGTTAAATTATACACTACATGTATCTACATTTCAAGAAATTATTTCCAATCTTTTCAATCGGTGAAATATAAATGTTAGTAATAAATCGTTTAATTTATTCGCTTTACTACTCGACATGAGGGAATATGGCTGGATTTCCTCACGCATTATATCATCCGAAGGAATGAAATAATAATTTAAAACGAAACATTATAATGAATAATGGCTGGTTACCTAAAATCGCTCTGTAATCTGACATACCAAATATAAACAGTAAAACCCAGATGTTTAGGCAAATTAATAATACATTTTATTAAATAATAGAAAAAAATACTCAAATTATGTAAGTATCATTACCATTTGGTTTGATTTTGTAGTACTAATTTCAATCATGATATTCAGAAAGGGGAAACGACCAGCTTCAATAGTATTTAGTTGCAAAATTTGTGTACACAGAGGTACAACAGTTAAAAAATTACCAAACTCAGTTTTACAGTATGTGGTTCCCAAACAGGCTGTTGTAAGTTTACCCTGTTTTCCGATTTATCTTGTCAGTCAGAATCTTTTGATTCTAGATCACGTTCATCATTCGTATTAATATATACAAGATAATATATATGTTTATCTAGTGGACAATTATTCAACCTCTACTTCCAAGTCAGCCACAATCAAATCTCAGCTGAAAGGACACCTATAACATTTGAAGGAATCTTTTTGCTACAAAATACTGTAAAGAATGCTACAGCTTTCACGGTTTTAAACAGGCATTTGTCTATGTAAATAAATATAACAGAATATCTGTTAGCAATTTTACAGTTTTCACATTAACAAACTCATAAAAATATTTAGCAGACTGTTTTTGTTAATTTTTTAATTTACTATCAGAAAACAGAACCGTGATCATCTTTGAAAATTCTATTTACTAGTTTGTTTAATTTTCTTCATCAATTTAAAGAAAAAATTTGTATGCCAATATAGAAGTTTTTAGTCTTTTAATTTTACAGATTGCCTCGTTTTATGAAACTAATCTAGATCAAAATCATAAAAGACGATTTACTTAAAAACACTAGTTTATGAAGAAGCCTATAATTTGTTTAGGTAATTTTTGTAATCTATTGAAAGAAAAAATATTTTAAAAAATAAAAATAAAACAACAGATTTAACGATCATAAATATTTATTTTATTATAATTGATATCTATTATTATACTGTAATAACTCATAAATAAATATTTATTTATATTATTTAAATTAGGTTTTATCTAAGTATTTAGACAAATAATAAAGTGTATTCTCAATAATGAACCATGTATTTTTATTATTTTTACAATAACATGGTTATCATTGAAATATTTATAGTAAAAATTTCTATATAACCCAGTAATAATTTATTATGTATTGTAAAATGATTTCTTAAATAGTCGCTATCTATATTTATTTGCGTTAAACAACAGTTTATTATAAAATTGTACTAACTTAACTGAAATATTAGATGAACTGTAGTTTTATTTCTGTATTTCATCATTAAAACATTCATTGGACGATATTCGAGTTCTTAAAAGTAATAATACCAAACCAGTATTAATCAGTTTACATATTTATCATTTCTGTTTACAAATTATGTACAAATAATTTAAACAAAATCTTTTATTGACTCATTTAGTATTTGTGAACCAATCAATCAACCAGTAATAATGTAAACCAATTAATTCGCTTTGTTAATGAGTTTAACAATTGGTTCTCATTGTTAACCAGTTTACACTTCATATTATTTAGTTTGATACTATTGTGTGTGCATTAAATCCCCATAATTTCAATTAGATATAGATGCAAAATTAACATAAAGTTACATCGTTCATTATTTCGAGTGCTATGCATAAGCAAATACTACACTCTTGTATTGGTGGAATTGTATCTGCATTGTTCATCCACAGCCTCTCTAAGTAGATTAAATTAACCAAGTTTCAAGTATAACAATAACATTTACAAACATGCAACATCCCTCTGTAACGAGGAAAACATTATGTATAGAGATTTGAATAATTTGAATATAATACAACTTTGTAAAAATAATTGATGTCAATACATTTAGGTAAACTTAGTTTAGTATACAGGTAAAAAAAAATAAAACATGCAAATTTATAAATAAATAATGTATACAGTTTTATGAAATTACAAATTTTATTCTACAGAAACTACTTATTTTTTTAAATTTTTTAAATTATTTTATAAGTTACAACAAATATCACGAATGTGAATTTACTAGGTGTATTTAATAATTGCAAATGTAATTGAATCATTTTGAAGTAAAAGATTACTTATTATTTCAGTTTGCTACAATGATCCAGAATCTTTAGAACAAACAATTAATTATACAACATTTATAAATGTAAATAACACTAGCCAATAAGTAACAATACATTCTTAAACAACATAAGACAATAAATAAAACATATTTTATTTAAATTAACAATTTTAAAATAATACAATAATCTAAAACTAAAAGCAAAATCATACATTTGCCTCACAACTAATTATCTCAAAAACTAAATATAACAATAAATAAAATACAGGTATTTCATATTATATAATATATTCAAAATTAAATACTTTAATTGAATCATGTATTAAAATTTAAAGGGTTAGTTTATCCAGCAATTGGTAGTTTAGTTTACTGTTTGTATTGATTGTAAATTTAGGATATTTAGAATTTGTATGTTTATAATGTTTATATTAATTGAATGCTTACTTGTTTGTTCATGTTTAATCTGTCTTTAGAGCAAAAAAAGGTAGATTTTGAAAACAATTTACAGCCAACCGACTGCGATATGACTCAAGGAATAGTTTGCAGACAAAAATATCACCTTCAGAAACAATGACCTTTTATTTTGGAATTTTTGGAACAACAAAAACCATAAAAGGTTTTTGGGTTTTCCCCTTATGTTTTGAAAACCATTGATTGCCTTATTTATTTTACAAAAAACTAAAAATCTCTGAAAAAATAGAAAAATTATTTTGTATTTACATTTTAAAAGTTAAAGCTTCCAAATTGTGTAAACTGTCAGTTAATGGCATGACGACTAACCTAACTCAAGGTGGACCATGTCGGATATATTAATTTTGCATAAAGCTGTGTTTCAGGGTTTTCTAGAAAAATGCATATGCATGAATTAATTGCTAAGTTCGATTAAATTATTTCAAACTGATTCTGAAAGAAGAGATCGGTGGGAATAGTGGTAAACTGAATCAGGACCAGTTGTAGGGCCAGGGGTTTTGTTTTGTATAATGTGAATCAAGTTTAAGACTATGCAAATTTATAGGCCTACATCTTCTTTAATTACTATTTGTATGCTATTAATACATGCAAATATTATTGGTAATAAAGTACACCTTAAACTATATTCTCGTATTTTTTTGTTATGTTTGCTATTAAATGCTATACATTTATTTCCCTATGAAAATAACATTATCTATAGCATTTCAATACATTACCAGTCACCACACAATAGTAAACGGTTGTCTAATATGAACTCAATAAGTTTTTATGGTACATAAGGTTTTAAGGTAAAATGATTAAATACAGCTCATTTATAGCAGGATACAATCATTTTCTCAATACCATATCTACAATCTCCAATTACTATGTTGAAATTATTAACTTGTAAAACAAGAGTTAACATCTCGTAAATAGCACTTAATATTCCTAATGCTAATTTTATTAGAAGTTGTAATTTAATTTATTTGATTTTTGAACAGGAAATCTTATTGCATACAAACTATAGATTGTTCGCACAACAACTAATATCATATTAGACTAGTTTAAAATTTATAGTAGGCCTAAGTTTAAGTATGTAACTACCCGACGTTTCACACCGTCATTAAAAACTGTTTTAAAATTAATCGCTTTTTCATATCCACTGCTGATTAAGTTATGTATTTTTGTATTATTGACTGAGCGAAGAGAGGACTCCGTTTTAGCTCGACCGTTCGGCATTTCGTTTGTGTGTCTGTCTTTCTCACGATCACCTCCTAAACGCCTTGACCGATTGTTATGATTTTTGGCATGAATGTTCCTTATTCCTAGACGGAGTCATGTATATAAATGGTTTTTTTCATTTTTAACTCCTTAAATAAAATAAAAATTGCGGCACCGTTTCTCTCAGTGTAAGCTTTTTTCCAAAGCCAGTTTGTGGCTTAACAGTAAGTCGAATTGAATAACTAATCCCACTTAGCTAGTAGGAAATTTGATGTTCTAAAAAATTGTTTTCTTGATTTTTTTCCGTATCTCTAACGGTAATCTCACAAAATAGCCGCAAACTTCAAATTTGTTAAAAATCGTCCAAGTTTTTTTATCCATGTTTTTACACATTTGTTCTTTAGATATCTTCATAAAACCTTATAATTTTATGGAGAGGGAGAGAGAGTGAGCACTACCTGCTTCTTGTTCTTTCCTGTGCTACGTCAGTGTGGCCGCTGTGACTGTGAGTGATTTGTGGTTACTTCCTTACTGGCGCACTATTTTTAACCTAAGCTCAAAACCACATTTTTTATTTCAACGAGCGAGGTCTACTGTTCACAGAACTACTAGTATTTATTGGTTTCAAAACATAGTGCAACCAAAGCTAGGTTACAAGTGAAAAGGGACTGATATTACAACCAAAATAAACTCATATCCTTAAAATATAAGACTTTTTTTAGATTGTACATTTTTGAATTCTGCAGTTTTAAATACTACTAACTTCTAATTAAGTTCATAAGTCAAGTAATATTGGTTCCCAGTAAATTGTTTCTTGTATACTGTACCAAGAGTCTGTAATTGTTTATGTGTTTCTTTAGTTTCTTTGACAAGTATAGCGTAATGAAAAGGGACTTCATCTAATAATTAAGAAGTGTTTTCCCTGAACGTAAATGACCGTGGCAATGTTTACTTAAAGGAAATTTTGTTGTTAAGTTTCTACATTTTATTACAAGAAATAAGTTTCACACATTTAGATGGCAAACTCCGAATCACTACAAATCGATTATCTAGGATATCACTTTAAATTATTATTGCTTTATTAAATTAAATCCAACATTTATTCCCAAAATAATAATAAAAAAAAAATATATTACTTTTTAGAAACCCATTTAAACTCCACCTAAATGTAACACGTTTGGACGTATAAAGAAAATTAAGTAATTTCTTTTTTAATATTTTAATATTTGTTAATATACCACTTTTTTTAATTTGCTATGCAATTCATTGTTATATTTACAATGAAACTATTTTACATGTTGCGTTAAGTAATCAATTACAATCAGGGTCACAACAATTGTATTGTCAATATAACAGTTTATGCACTCACATCGACGATGCATAAAAGAAGGATTAAAGAGAAAAAGTCAGTTGGACACCGTAACAAAAACTAGTTAAAACCATCATGATCTAATAGAAAAGGCCATTTGCATTCACCATGATCCCACTGGGAGGTAAATTTAATATCGGACGTACAATGTAATCTCTAGAGAGGCAGCAGGGAATAGAATACTTTGCAACGGCTAATAGAAAGTTATATTTGATTAACTAGCCCTCAATGATTGCATTTGATTTAGTGTACATAGTATAGAAAACATATTTGTGTTACAGCTAGGTGCATAATAATTATCTACAATAACTGCACTCGCAATTAGAGTCCTGTGTTTTATTTTGTTAATGTATGCTAATATTTTTAAATAATATATTTTATTTTAAAATATATTGTATCTATTACAACGCAAACCACGTTTGCCGCTGCAAACTTAAATCACGCCCCTCGTTCGGGACGCAAAAATTTACAACGAAAGCTCTTGTTGTCGGGCCCTACTTTCGGGACACCAAAATCTTCTCAAAGAAACAACTTGCTTTGCTGTAAATTTAAATTACTATCACCTACTGGAAGGCTAAGGCTACTAACATATGTTTCACCTAGGTGATGCAATTTAAGTTGAATAAATTTACTTTACTCTATAAAAGACTTTTTTACAACTTCCAGAATTTAAAACTTTACTAGCTCAGATAATTAATGACTCTTGTTTACTTTTTGTAAATCTCAGAGAAGTGAGAACAGTGGAACCGCCATAGTAACCTATTTGTGCTTTCAAAAACCTTTTCATATATTCACTACTAATTGTATAAGAACAGGACACAATGGATATACAGTAATACAGGTAAATTTAAAACTCAAGTGAATTTTTTGTTCTGTAAATAAATTATAGTTTTTATTTACCAAATTTGCAAAATAAAATAGACCTTTCAAATAATAATAATCAATTTCTTAGGGTAACTTTCCCTTTAAAACAATAACTTTTAAACACAATTCAAATACAATTATTCTACAGATAGGCAGAACGTTCTAATTTAATTTAATTCAATTTTAATAATGGCTTTTAATTTTATATGGCTTATGATTTGATTTAATTATTAATTTATTTATACTATTTAATGACTCTACTGATTTGAATGAATTTACTTTTTTTAATAGATTTTCACAGATATTAATTTAAAAATTATCCTAACTAACCCAGTATTTGAAACAAATTTACTGACTCTAATTCAGGCAATTTAGGGGACAAATAACGTAGCATTCGATTTTCACAGACCTTATGTTTGCTGTTTCTTTTTGCTACAATTGGTGACCTCAGAGTCGCTGGTGTTGTCCTGGGAATACAGGTGTTTTCTTTAGAACAGCTTCCCTGATGTCGTGGTATGTCTGTGGTCCTCCAGAAGTCGCCTGTTGGTTAGCCGGATCGTTTCCCTCCTTATGTCCAGTTTTCCTCGGGTTGTTCGTCTGGTTATCCTTTTAGAAGTTCATTTGAAGTTGATGAGTTCGCCAGTTCGTTCCTTTGACGTAGTCCAAATGACATCCCTTAACTATGTCATTTACGGTTAATAAACTCTCAGCTCTTTAGACTTTTATAAAAAATATAATATTTAAGTTTTACGAAGACAAAAATCCAGTACTTGTTGGTAATCGTTAGACTTGATTACAATATCGAACTTATAACATCTTAGAAAAATTAACAGATGATGCAGCGGCCTCACGGCGTATCAAAAATTATAAGAAGCAGACTAACACATCTCTCGCAGCAATTTTTTAGAAGAAGCCCCAGATCAACGCGTCCTCCGCTTTTATAGGGTCTCCCTTTCCCTTGTAACTGTAGCGTTTGGCGGTTTTTCCAGATTTCCAAAAACTCCACTTTTTTCGGAGTTTTTTGGTACTCATATGTTGTATAATTTATTTCCTGAATTGTTGTGAAGTTTTTTCTCCTTTTTTCTCATTAGTTTTCACATAAAGTCATATCTAAGCTTTTGCAGTTTCCCGCGTTAGGCCTTCCCGCTCATCCCTTCCACTTTCGTGACGTCTCCTCCGCTTCGTCTAATCTTTACTTGGCTTTACCAAAATTAACCAATTTCCTTATTTTCTTCATAACTCGTTAAGTTTTACACTGATTTTGGATTTATTTGGAGATTCTTATTCGTCATGGCTTTACCTTTCTTCTCGAAGTCGAATTGTAGTTGTGCGACTCGGGGTTCACCTTTTAGGCCTACTGGGGTCTCTAACTCAGCTGATTAATTAATTAAATTTTTCTCATTAACATTTTCAATTTTTCCTTTTTGTATATCCAATTTGCCTTTGTTTTGGATACATGGCCGTAGTTTTATTTTGTTTCTTCAGAAATTGTAGTTTGTAGGGACTTTTTAAATTTCGATTTTTCAAACTGGGTTTAATTAACTCTACTCCCAAAATTTGTTTCAACTACTAACGTTTTACAATATCACCTAACACTTATAACTCTCATTCATCTCTTTATAACATAAAATATTTACTTTACTTTTTTATACTTCGTTTAAATGTGTGAAAACCCTCACCTTTTCAATTTACACAATTTTAATTATTTATTTAATTTATATAACACTACATTCTTTCTTTAAAAAGTTCCTTACAAGACATTTACTTTAAAACTCTTTTTTCTACTACTTTAACTCAATTTGATTTGACTGATTTCTTTAAAACTGAAAATATCGACTTTTGTTATATAACCTTTCTTTCTTAGAATATTATGCCATTTCCAAAAATATTACTCTTTTTGAAATTTGAGTTAATTTGAAAATTTCCCTTAGCTTTTAACGCTTATAACGTAAGTACATTTTTGATTTACGAATCGGGAAATGGATGACCAATACACGCGTTTTTAGCACAATGCATTAACCAACCAAAATCCAGAATCCGTAAATTCTCAGATCCCGGTTATTCCCACAGAAATCATTCCCTATTCTACTAAGTTAAGTTTTCAGCTCTTAACATGTCATGGTTCAAAAGTCGCATCTCGGGAGATAACGGCCTTGTCGCCTGGACTTTGCTGTTTCATGGCCTACATACAGTAGATGCTCTCGCCAGACTCAAAAAATTCGATTTTTGCAAATTCCTTTACAAAACTCGAAATTTTCGAATTGCAATCGGGCACTTCCCGTTGCAAGCTCCCACTCTAAATGGAATCTGATTTCGGTGTGAACCGCCGAAACCCAAGATTCTAAACCCTCGAAAACAATAAAAACCCTTCCTTCAATTTAACTCTCTACCGTTTACATCCTACTTAATTGTTCTGCCTTGATTTTATCAACACAATATTTCATTATATTTCAAATTATATACAACATTACATCAATATCTCCCCTTCCTGGAGTACGATTTGCTGAAAACACAATAGCATAACAAATACATTTTATTTTATCTGGTGATCTTTTCCCCTGAAAACCTTTTATCATCATACACAATGAAATATTCATATTAACAATTCTCATAGTTCGCTCCTGTCCATCTAGTTTTCCACAGCACTGAAATTCACATTACACTATTGTTTATATGGGACACAATTTACTTTGCCTGATACTCAAAAACAAAACAATATGATACTGGGCTAGTACTAAACCTACATTTTACTACTAACTACCAATATCACACTGGTCAAATATCTCCCGCGTTTCCTATACACGCTAACTTTAATTTTAAATTATTTACATTACATTATTCTATTATTGAGAAGTTTTTTGACTATGTTTCATTACTTTGCATATCATTTACTCATAACAACATTTTTAAAACCTTCCTCCCCCTCCTACTTTTCAAATCTTGTACTTCTTAAACACCCTGTGTTTCCACTAACAAATTCCTATTACGTATGACAATACTATTTACAACAACAAACACATATTTATTTACATTTCATTTAGGCTACTCCCCTCCAAACGTTTAATTCACTTCCTTCACAC
>JAGFPH010002729.1:0-13852 GCA_018207615.1 Philaenus spumarius | reverse complement strand
ATATTTGATGACAGTGTGGTGTCAGTTTCCACGGCACTTTTCAAACACAGTCTTAATTTATTACTATACTGCACAAAAAGCATTATTTTGTTCTGTCAGTTCTGTGCATGGAAGGACTAAAGTTATAATGGTGACGTTTACTAATATTTTATAACTTATAATACAAATTGAATAGTTTTTTTTTGTGATAACATTTTATGTTTAAATGGTAACCTAGATAAGCATTCATGCTTATTTGTTGCTAAAAAATATATAATTGTTTGTTGTTCGTTCTACTATATTACAAAATAATACAGGCTACATTAGTTTTGTCTAAAGTTCAACTTTCAAAAATTACTCTACATTTACTCTAGATGCCTGAGTTATCATTTTGTTTTAGCAAGAATTATATATTTGTTTGTTCAGATATTTAAAAACACACTGTAATATATAAATTATTTTTTTAACAATTCACCAAAAGGAAATTAAATACGTGATTTGTAAAACGGTAAAAAACAACTCCGCCAGAAGTTATTTTTCAGTTACTTGATTTTAAAGTTGCCTTGCAAGAGTAAGAAAGAAAAATTACAGTCAAAAACATTTGTGATATAGGTAATGTATGTTTATGTAGAACTTATAGTACATATTTTACTTAAAAATCGTAAAGGGATGGCGTAACAAGAGAACACATTTTCAAATATATAAGTCGTTTTTCTCAGTTATTTTTATAATAAAACGATTATCAATTACGATTATAATATTATAAATTGTTTTGATATTCAACAAAGGAGTTTTTGATCAAAGTTTATCTTAAATTAAAGTTATTAAGAAATTCAAGTGAACAAACTTAAAGTTGAACGATATGCGATGGTAAAACATCTAACACAAGAACACACGAGGTTCAGAAGGAATTACTCAAACGAAACAAGCAACTTGGAAACTTTCAATAAGGAATTATTTAATACAAAGGATAAACTTCACTAGCTATAATCCAATATTGCCTCAGGTTGAAATTATTCAGTGAATACGAGGTCTTCCTCAACACAAATGATTCGTTATCAAAATTGAAGAAAATCGTATTATTTACTACTAATTTATCTTTATAGTTAGGTCAAATAAACCAGAACAATAATATATTAATTGTAAAAACAATTTTAAACCATTAAAAATGTTGTCTATGGTTAAAATTAATTTTATCGACTTTTTTTAAATGTTCATATATTTTTTGTACATTTTGATTAATTATTCTATTAATTTCAAAATATTGAAATTGTTGGGCATGAACATTTGAAATGTATTTTCGAAAAATAATTCCAAATTTAAACAATTTAATATTTAATAATTGCTTTCATTTCAAGTAACGAATGTAAAATTAGAAATTATAAAGGTTTAACTATATAGTTATGGTAAATTGTGAAACGTAAAAAAATAATAATTTGGTAAATATAAAATTAAACTGAATAAATTAAAATTTAAAAACAACCCTCAATAAAACAAAATGTACTTTCAATTATAATTTGTAATAAGACTTTCCATAACATTTCATAAAAGTTTAATAATTTAAGTATATTTTTTCAAATAAATACAAGCTTTTGTATTTGAAAGCATTTAATAAATAAAATACGTTGATTATTGTGTTAAAATAACTTGAATTTATTAAACATGTAGATGGGTGTATACGTCAAATGTTATATAATAAATAATTATTTTAATAGGGTAGAAATAATTTCCCATAAGCTCTAACAAAGTGAATTAAGAATAAATAAGAATAAATCATTTTAAATATTGTAAAATTTAAAAGAAAGTAATATGAAAAAAATATAATTATTTTGTTGTTATATTATTATATTATTTTGTATAATAGTTATTAAAATAAATTTCACATTTAATCTGTTTAATTTTGTTAAACAGCTGGTTTGTGGCTTATTATTTAATTACAAGAACATTAAATATTCACAGTTTAAGTATTGAACTTTACCCATTATTAAAACAGAAATATTATGAACACATACACAAATAATATAATTATTAAAAAATCAAATTTTACAATCATTATAAAATGGTAGTTAAACAGTTCTATTTTCGGAAACGAATAATGTAATATTATTTAACACATTAGTTAAACGTGTAAATAGTAGAGGTTAGCTTTTCCAGGAATTAAGGTATAGGTCATACACTGGCTCAAGTTAAGATTCAATTTACATCATTCTATATATAGTTTGTAAAACTATAAGTTTGGAACTAAACCAATTCTTATTTTAAAACTACATTTAAAATAATGTATATTTTACAAAATTTAAGAAAATTAAATTTATTGTTTTTTATTTTATTTCGTTTCATTTAATTAATTATTTACATGAGTTATTTTATACGTTTGATGTCGTAAATTCATAAAAATAATGTTAAAATTACCAAATGATAAAAACATCATAATTTGCTCTCTTTGAAGTGATCGCCAATCAGAAAACAGTGGCAATTATTACTTGAAGACTGAAAAATAAAAAATAAATAAAAAGGCTAGCAATACTTTTTAGTATAATTAATTTTAACTATTATTATTTGTTTGCTTACTACTAATAATAAACGGACAAGTAATGATTGAATCCGACAATATTTATTCTGCATCTTTGATAATAATGAAAATAAAAAAGTTAAAGATCAAGTACTAAACCTTCCGGCTACCTAACAGGACGCAAAGTGTATGTTGTGTGCGACTTTAGTGTATGTTTGTATGTTTATAATATAATATGTTTTATAATTATTTTACGTACAATATGACTTTAACGAAGGAGTAGCTAAAGATGATGACATGTTGGAGCAGCTAAACCGGCAGGAGAGAAATATTCGTGTATGAAATAGTTCGTAAATTGAAATAGTTTTCACTATAAAATATTACCCGTAAGATAAATATTATAATAAAGAAGCTGTATTCGTTTAAATATTCATAAGAAATATTTCTGATATTATATATAGAGTATTTAACATCAGAAATTAACACATAGTTATTTAAGACTAAATGATATAATAGTAAACTTGGAACCATATGTCTATACACAAGTGAAATGGTAATCTATGCCAACCTTGAATATAGCTGAAAAACAACAGCTTTGTGAGGTCCAGATTTAATAAATTAATGTTTACCCTGGAAACTCAACGTCCACACTGAAGTATAATAAAGGATCCCTTCAATGTTTCCCAAGGCAGTATTTCCGACATGATGAAGGTCCTATGCTGACGTATGCCTGCTGCCTTCATGATTTATTCATTTTTCAATATGTTAAATGGCTTCAATTTA
Source organism: Philaenus spumarius (assembly GCA_018207615.1). NCBI lineage: Eukaryota > Metazoa > Arthropoda > Insecta > Hemiptera > Aphrophoridae > Philaenus > Philaenus spumarius. The sequence goes on along the minus strand of JAGFPH010002729.1, from coordinate 10,578 downwards.
TCAAACACACATTAATGCATCGGCATTTATAAACAACAGTTAATATATGCTGACATATTATATTTAAATTTTAAATATCAAACTTTTGTATCGGAAAACAAGTCATTAATTTTTGCTGATATATCAATATTTATTTAACTTCATTAAATAATTGCTAATGAGTCTTTGAAATAAGTCGAAACAATTATTAGATACTTTTTCCGGTTTTTGTTTGTGTTTGGATAGTAGTAAAGAATATATAAATAAGTAATACTAAATAGGTCATATATGTTATAGCTAACTTTATTAATTTGTTCATCGAAAAAACAATTCATTTTAAGTTTTGATTGAAACTTGTTTTGTTAGTTTGTTGGTAGTAAATCAATTTCTGATTTCTTACAATTAAGGTTAATATTATTGCTAAGAGTAGTTTTGTCGGACGAGAGTTACAAACTGAATAAGACTATAGGTTGCCTGCTACATATACATATTTCGTATCCATTACATTAAAAGTTATGTTGGCCCTACTGACAAAGTTTTTACCGGTATGATTTTAAAAATGGTTAGAATATTGGGTCAAGAAAGCCCTCAAGTTGAGTATAAAGAGGGGTTTTGAAAGTATTTTTAAACACTGATTGTATTCAATCTGAGGCTTTCATTGAAAAAGGTAAAACTTTTTATTTTGTTTTTGACAAATAGTTGCAAATCTTTGTTTTATAAATTGCATTTTCTGGGTATGTGTACAAAACTGTCAAATTAAAAAAAAAAATCTTATGGTACTGTATTATGAATTTGGAGTGGTAAAGGGTTGTCTAAATATTTTGAAACAAGTAAGGGCTTAAGGCGGGGATGTCTGTTCCCTGTTACTCTCTTTATTTATAAATGACATGCACTAGGTTTTGGGTGGCAGCTGCCAGTTCGGTGACATGAGATACAGAGTTTTTTATGCCGATGACATTGTGTTGTTAACCCTTTCCATTATAGTATTTATAAAACGGTATCGCGTCACTTAAAATTTATAAATAGGTTACTACAAATCTAAAATTATGGTCTTTTGAAAGAGGGAGACACATTTAATTTAACAACAGGTACAAGTATTATCGTGCGGCTTTTACTTAAACTAGTCATTATAGGCTACCATTTTACCATACTGTGAAGGAACTTACAAATTCTAAAAATGATTTAATTCACGTTCGGGTAAATTTATTTGGCTTGAAAGTATTTACATATTAAACAACTCAGATTTCTTTAAGACAATAGCAAGGTCAATTATTGTGTGTTACGGTAAGAAAGTCTGGGGATATCGAGAACATATTGCTGTGGAACAGATCTTATTCCTGTTTATCAAACAGACTATGTGAATACGGAAAACACGTATTTAATGTCAAATATAAAATTCTTATCTGGTTTGACTTTAAAGTTACATTTTAAATTCTTAACAAAAGAGCTACTATTGGACAATAAATGTCTACGGAATATTTCATCAAAAGGAGAAATAAAATGTTTTGGTTTAAAAAAGTGGTAGTATTATGCTTATAGGAATTCTGTTTCGTCATCTGCTGAGAAACACTAATAATAATAATAATAATAACATATGCTTTATTGAATTATTTTACAGAATTATAACGTTTCTTTTCTAACATATAGTCTAGCATGGCTTCAGCCGTCTGCTAGGTTTACATCAATACACACATAAATACAAGTTTGATTAGAAATTAGTACAGATATTAAATTCCCAATAACAATAAAGCTCAGCGATCGCAACCTAAAAGTATTATCAAAAGTTAAATTCTTTTATCAATGCCCATCTATAATTCCATGCTTGTTCAAGATATTTACATAATACTCCCCAATCCTTACCATTCATAAAGTCCTTGAACTCTGACATCGATAATCTTTCTTTACCCAGATACGATTTTCTATGTTGCAACAATATCGGGCATTCTGCCACAAAATGGTAAACGTCTTCATTTACTCCCATATTACATAAAGAACAAAGATAATTTTTCCCTTCAACCCACGGTTTAAAATTTAAATGAATTAACTCGGCTCTACACTTAAATGCCCATTTTATTTCCTGCAACTTATATTCATTTTTACTACAGTTAAAATAGTGTTGTTGCCCTAGGTTAAAATCTAAACTGGAGTAAATTTTATGAAATTTCCCATTTTTTGCTGCTAGTAGAAGCTGTTCCCTCTGTTCCAATATTAAATAGTAAATATTTTAATTGAGTATTTTTAGAACTACAGTTAATTTTGTCCCACACTTCTAAATTCTTGTCTATCCCCACTTCATATTTGGCCCCTTAAATCTTCCATTCTTTATACCATGAAATGTTAGAATTAACTATTTTTTTTGCCAAAATTTTTGGCAACCTGTCTTCCGGCATAGCCAACACTCCAAACAAATACTTAAAATGAAGCTTCAAAGTATACAAATACAGCTTATCTTTCCCCGTCTCCAGATAAATTGCATAATTTGGTGTGTTTAGAGGCAGCCCTAGTAACTTTTTTATGAAAAACCTAAATGCTTTTTCAACACCATTAAATTCCCTAAAACCCCAAACTTGAGCTGCATAACTTACTGTTGCTCTTTGAACTGCTTGGAAACTTGATAGTTTTACAGTTAGTGGAACGTGTTTACACCCAATAAATTTAGACCAGACACAGTTTATACTAGCTTTGGCCATTGCTAACTTAAGACTTATGATGGTTCTCGTAAGACAAATTCGGAGTTAAGTCAAGCCCTAAATATCTATAACCGTTTACTATTTCAATCTGTTTTTCATCAAAAGTCCACCTTTCATTAGCTGCCAATTTCCCACCGTTTCTAAAAACCATCACTTTCGATTTTATTAAGTTTACTCTTAAATTCCATGTGTTGCAATACATATTTAATTTATCTACCATAGCCTGAAGACCTTCTGGCGATGAGGACATAATAGCTATATCGTCCGCATAAAGCAGCACCCGAATACAAACCCCATCAACACAACATCCTCCCTCCAATGCCTCATTCAAGAAAAGTGAAAATAATAATGGACTCAGTAAACATCCCTGCCTTACTCCCATTTTCGTTTCAAAACAATCTGACACACCAGTTCCGCCACAGTTTCTTTGTATAAATTTTGAAGCACTCTTAATATCTTTGTTGAGACTCCTAAACATGATAGTTTAAAAAACAATGCATGCCTATCTACCGTGTCAAACGCTGCCGAGAAGTCTACAAAAAAACAATAAAGTTTACCTTTCTTTTTAGCTAATCGTAAATTAATCATACTTATAAGATTAAATATATTATCCACGGTTGAGTAACCTCTTCTAAAGCCGGCCTGATATTCATTAAGAATTTTATGTTTTTGTTCCCAGTTTGTAAGCCTATTCAAAATAATCCCGGTAAAAACCTTAGTAAGGGTGTTCATAAACGATATGCCACGATAGTTTTCTACCAAATTTACATCACCTTTTTTATACATAGGGAATATAATACTATTTTTAAACGAAACCGGTACATTACCTGTTTCAAATATATGGTTGAACGCGTCCAGAATCCTTATCAAAACATTGTCTGGCAAGTTCTTAATAAACTCATATGGTATACCGTCAAATCCAGGAGCTTTGTTATTTTTAGCTTTCGCTAACACTTTTTTAATTTCTGAAATTTTAAATTTTTCGTCAAGAAAAGAATCCAGCACATACGGCTGCGCATAACTGACCTGCATTGCACGAGAGCAAGGGTTAAACAAGTTTAAAAAGTATTCAATCCAGTTACTCACATTAATGTTCGCACCTACTCGGAATTGCTTATTTTTTAACGAATTTATTAATTTCCATAATCCCCTATTATCTGTGACACGTCTAAATGACTCCTCAATTGAAAGATTGTAATCATTACGTTTCCCGGCACACATTATTTTATATTCTTTATTTGCCTGTAAATAAGCGTTTTTTGTAAACTGTGAATCAGTTCGGCGAAACAAATGTAATAGCTTAAAAACCCTATTCCGTAGTTTCGCACAATCATTATCAAACCATTTTTGTTTGAAGAATATCTTTCCAGTTTCTGTATTACCCAAGCTTACTCTCACATGCGCGGCGCCTCTAATAGCCATAACTATTTGTTCTATCAAGTTTTGCGTGCCCTCACCCCTGTTAAATTGTTTTAGTCCAGAGTTTATTTTATTTGCAAAAAATTGTTCGTCATGTCTAGTTCATTTAAGTTTTGGCAATAAAGGAAGTATTACTTGTTGTTTATTTAATTGACCACATTTAACTTGCAAAGTAACTGGGAAATGATCAGATCCCACTTGTTCACCTACTTTAAAATCCTGAATACAAAATAAACAATTTGTCGAAACCGCCGCATAATCAATTACGGAATTACCTCTAGCATTAACAAAAGTAAATACCCTGAGAAACACTAATGTTAGTGGCAAGGGGAACTAGTTAGTATTTGATACTGGGCATAATGGACAAAGCTAAGCAGTGTTGTATACAAGCAACAAGGATCGTATAGAAGGCAAGACGCTACCATACTTGCATAAAGGAAGACCTTAAGCACGGCAATAAAATTTATTTTAGGAAGAAATATGCATTAAAAGTATAAATGCCATTTTCAAATGTAGCAGATATTAAGTTTATCTTGCAAAACTTGCTAGACAAGTATGCAAGAACAAATGTGTTTATTCAGAGATTACAATTTAAATTGAATCTGATGCATCTATGTATATTTAAAAATGTTAAGACATTAAAAATATGTTTAGTTATTTGAAAATAAAAGTTTCTTATACCTTTAATTTTATTAATTGTAAAGTGTTTTTAATAATTTATTTGTATGTTATTTATTTCTCAAAAGGTTTAATTTTAAAAATTACTTAAGTTTTTATTCAGTTTATCAAGTGTTTATTATTTAATATAAATAATAATAAATTGTATATAAATTATTTCAACAAAATCGTTTGCAATAATTCGTATTATTGCATAAACAATTTGTATTTGTAGAAACAACAAATTAACCTTATAATGTTTGATAGATAGTTATAGAACTAATATTCAACACACTAAACAGCCTAAAAAATTATTGAATATCCAAGAACAATAATATTAAAGTATAGAATATGTCATGAATAAATTAACAATCAAGGAAAACATGTTTATGTTAGTATATCGATGTATAGGGGAACACTACACATTTATTGTAGACATTCTGTTAAAAAAAATAAATACATTTTCTTTTTAGTTCATAACATTTTAACAAATCAGACACGTAAAAATTGTTTTCTGCGTACATGATAGTTTATACAGAAAGTCTTTTGCAGTGGAAATAAATGTTGTTTGTTTTACACATTTGCCCCAAAATTTACGAATTAATCTCACATCTTGGACTAGAGAGGTAAATTTTATAATACTGACGCAAGACAAAATAAACAGTATCAGTTAACTGACACAAACTTTCCCCGAACTTACTGTAGTCAAAATAATATTGTTTTAAATCATTTTATTTACTACTTTTTAGAACAAAACAAAAAAAATAATATTCTACCTACGTCAATCGTATAAAAAAGTTATTGTCCCAGGCGGGATTCGATCGCGCGACCTTTGAATTACTGGCCGTCTTCGCTACCGTTGTGCTACCCCGTGCGGCCGTCGCCGTGATGCTAGATTGACAACATAAACTTGTTTATTTTTTAACATTTCCCCATAATAATTATGAAACGCCGAAGTTTTGATAAAAGCGGGTGGTGTCATTTTGTTTGGCATCTTAAGCACTATAAATACTGAAAATTTGAACAAAATCGTTAGAGCCGTTTTTGAGAAATTTGAATTTTTGTCGTTTTTTATTGGTTTTTAGGGGTAAATTACCCTTAAAAATTAAAAATTCCAAAAAATGAAAAAAACACCTGGAGATATTTGGGTTTAGTACCTACATACCAAATTTCATGAAAATCGGACCAATAGTGTCCCCTCTGGTCGTGTATACATACTGACACACTGACAGACAGACACCACGTTAAAAACACTTTTTTGGGTTCAGGAAGCACCAAAACAAAAAATTCCACTAAAAATATTTTTGGGTTCAGGGAGCACCAACACAGATAATTGCACTAAACAATTTTTTGGGGTTCTGGGAGCACCAAAACAGATAATTCAACTGAAAATTCAAATTCGAACATTTTTACGAAAACAATACTTTCTCCATATACTACGTATAGGGTGGAGAAAGTAAAACTATATAAGTTTATAATAATTGTCTACGAAGTGTGTACTTACTTATTATAACTCTCGTTTCATTGATACAAATTTAAATTAAACTTGTCGTATGTTGTTGTACATTATGTTTGGGAAAATTTATAAATTTATAAATTGTATCTTGTAATTTGTATAACGATTTTAAAATAAATTTTATATAAATTTAAAATTTTAATATTTCTCTGACTCCAAACTATTCAAAGTGGTAAATATGATTGAAAAGGGTTGACAATATAAACAAATGCACGTTCTTTATTATATTATTCAATCTTACTATTTGCCTATAAAATCATAAAACTATTATTTTAAAATTAATGATAATATCCCACTTATTGTATCATGTCTATGAACGTTTTAGTTGTAGCATAAACCTTCGTGATATTTATTATTTACTAGTTGTAATACATATTATTTTGTAATATTACAGTTTTTGTAATTTTCTCTGATATCTTCCATTTTTACATAAACCGTTTTAAAGAAAATTGTGGTTATCGTTGGTGTTTAGTATCAAACTTTACCTGTCTAAACCGTAATGTTTGCTCTCCAAATATAGAACGTACAGAGCAACACTTTACACCACTTGTATTATATCTTTACTTTGTAAGCAATTTAAAATATCTTTACTGTAGTTACAATTTTAAATGTTTTATTGATTTAATACATTGAATATTGAATATAGCATGAGAGTCAGTAATATGTGAAATATAAGTGGGAAATAGGGTTACGAAGAAAGGATACAATAATGTTGCTGTTTTCATCTCTTAGTCATATTGATTTGCTCTACCTAAATTCGATCGTCATGAACTGGAGGAATAGTTAGATTACTTTGTTGCCTCTTACTATTTTATTGCTGAAAGATTCAAACATGGAAATAAGTGAATAAAGTTTCACTCTTAGTATGCGATAAAATATTATTGAAGAGTAGGCACTCGAGCAACTCTATAAACAACTTACATTTATATTTTACATGGAAGCCAACGCAGTAAAGTAGTGTGGTAAATGTTGAAAATATAAATAATGAATGTGTGTAGATTAAAGTCCTTTTGAGTGTGTTTCAGTTCTTTTAAAGTCAGCTATTGGTTTAAAACAAAGATTATAGGAAACAATCTAGTAACAATATAAATTTGTCTTTGTAGATTTAATATGTTCTTAAATCAGATTTTAAATCAGATATTATTTAATATTATACTTGAGTTGTTTTACTGATTATTTAGGAGATACAAATTAACAATGTAATACATGGTACCATGATATAATCATGGTATACATGATTACTTATTTACATGGTATATTAAGACAGTCATTGTGTGAACTTAATCGTTAGTTGTTTTTATAGTTATATTTGCCAATGAGGGTAGAATTTTTTTAAAGCGGTAGACGGAGTCACGAAATAAATTGCATCCATCCATCATGTTCGACACAAACTGTCAGCACAGTCTTATAGATTAACACTCAACGATAGTGTCTGGTTGAAACTTGTTAGGTAACACGGTAATAATGGCAAAACAAATTTAATAATTTTTCGAAAGAGGGGCCTATAGCGTAAAACTAAATTTAGAGACTGGTTTTCATTACATCTTAGTTTTTGATTGTGTATACAGTACTATTTTCCTTTTAACCTTATGGCCAATTATCCTGTAATCTTACCAGGGATTTTACATCACAATGTTATTTCGATTTGAAATATATGACTTCTGTAGTACTTCTTTTCAATCCGATACCTCGCAATCTGTTGTAACAGCGATTAAAAAATTATATAAAAACGTCATTGAACTAACTATGATTACAATGTCAGATACGGGAGAAGCAATGTTTATATCTAGAATCCCTTTCATTTATCTAACTAAAAGTTTCATTATTAGTTATGCGCACATTGTTTGTTTCGATAATATAAATCAACTCCCGTTATCAAGTGACTAACAACCAAGGGAACATAAACCTAGAGATGTAAAGAAAACAAGTAAAGCTAAAATATACAACTAACCGTAATCATCTACATAGTACATCTCAGAGCTGAAACTCTGAGCCATCATTAATAAATGATAACCTCAAACAGAGAATAGTACCAGTTTCAGTATAAACTAGTAAGTTTCCCGTCAATGTATGTTTTGCAATGACGATGAACAATAACTAACTATCAAAACAGTATAAATATCCTAAAACGTGATGCAAACAAATTACGTAAAACATATCTAAAACAAGAATATTATGTTGATAGGATTTTTATTAAATTAATCATTTAATTACTAAGAATGAAATACAAAAACTGAAGGGTATAACGCACACTTCTATGTTTCCCTGGGCATCACTTTAAAGATAATTTAGATTTTTATGCTGACGTATTATAAAGGCCTACCGCCTTCGTGATTTATAATTCGTTTACCAAATTCGTTATTTTTGCTCTTTAGAAAACAAAACAGCCAAGAAATAAACTGTTAAGAAATTTATATCATAAAATGGATATTCATAAACATATGAATACTTTGTTTAATTTTATTTCATATAATATATTATTTTATTCAATAACATATTCAAGTTTTTACAATTTACCGTTGCTAACACAAACACTCATAATGTATTGCATTAAATCTAATACACGGAAAAAGCTTATGTCATACCTCTTTTATTTTATATGCATACTGGTAAAGTATATTAAAAACCATTTTACTTTAAAGGTACTTTCGTTTTGTTTTGTTATAACTTATTTGTTAATTGAATAATTTACTTTTTACTTAGAAAAAATTACTTAGGTAGTTATACAAAAGATCTTTTATATTACGAGTTTGTTCCGTTTTAAGTATATTTATCATGTTAGCTGTTTATATAAAGTATAGTTAAATTCCTGGAACAATTTATTAAATAATAATGTTTTATGTACAATATATATAAATTAAAGTAAACTTGTTTTGAACACCAACACTTGTTTGAAGAGATATACCTGACACTGTATGAAAGTTTTTTGTGACCGAGTTGTGAATTAAATTACATCTATCCATCACATTTAACACAATCTTTCAAATAGTCTCTATCAACATTTCCTGTAAAAACACAAAAATGTTATTGGCTCTAACCTTATATTTGACAGTTGTGTAAATATAGTCATACTAATTAATTTTAGTGTCTCTAAGATAATGGCTATTAAATTTTAAAATTGTTTTTGTAACATACATTTTAAAATATTTGATCCCCCTTAATATAATTAAATTATACTTTTAATAAGCCTTGCTTCACATATCTTAATGTTTTAATGTTTATTATACAGTAAATCATTAAAATTGTATCACTTCATCTATCCAAAGTAGTTATGATAACAAGATTACTGTAATGTTTTTTTTTTTTAATTACGATTAAATGCTATGTTCACATTGAATGTATTTGAAGAGAGTGTATTGGGTGGGGTCCTTGTTTAAGAAATCTAATGTTTTTAGGATATATTCATCTTTAATTATTATTTGTAATTAAGGCGTTACCCTTATCTGCTTTTATAATTAATGAGTTAAATTCCTGTAGTTTATTTTGAATTTTCGTGTCTGTGTTAATGTCCGACTTGTGGTTGGGGCTACATCCAAGTTTCTTTAAGATGGTGAACTGTACTTTGTTACTCATTAAACATCGAGTGATATTTTGTTTGTCTATTGATAAACATTGAATAGCGGCTTCGATGTTAATGATATTATGATTAATGTTATCCTTTATAGGACAAAGGTTATGTTTGAGGCCTTTATTTAACAATGCGTTTATCACAAAAATCTATGTTTTGTACACAGTAGTTGACTTTGCGCGGATAGAATTTGCGTGTGCAAGTATGATTGCCTAGCTCCTGTGCTTTGATAGTTAAGAATCTATTAAACTTTGTATCTATCAACAGTACGAGTTTAAATCAAAGCGAGTAGCACGTGCTAATAACTTCCACACGGTCGACGTTAAATTTTAATTGTATATGTGTTCAATGTACATTTTAGTATCTTTTGTATATATATGTAATTATGTGAAGTGGTTTAAATTTATGTTGAACAACGTCCCGAGTGCGTGAACCGCAAACATTTGATAATGACTGAAAAAATAGTTGAAATTGCCGTCATGTTATAAAATTGACGATAAAAACAAGAATTGTACGATAGCATCTATGAAAAACGTAATTATTAAATTGTACTTTCAATAAGCCTTGCTTCACATTTCCTAATGTGTTATGGTTTATTATACAGTAAATCATATTAACTAGGGGAGACCCCTGCGTGCTCCGCACGATAACCCACGGTGCGACCTTCTAAAATCATATGTTATGTTTTATTTTTAATAAAAGTGTTAAATGTTCAAATCAAATTATTTCTTATATTTTATAACAGCAGT
>JAGFPH010002728.1:157941-179822 GCA_018207615.1 Philaenus spumarius | reverse complement strand
CCCATTTTGAATAGAAATTAAGGATTATATGTTTTACCCAAAAATAAAGTTTTATTGTGACAAATTATAAAGAATAAACCATAGAATTGAACTGTATACTTGAAAACTTTAAATAGATTTATTCTAAAAACTTATTTCACTAAATTACAACTAGCCCAGTCGGTATAGGATACAACTACCAGTAATTTGCAATACGGCTGATTTTTTTTATAAGTACCTTAAAGTATGTAGATTAACATACAAAAAAGTTTACCAGTCTATCGATTTCCCAAAGTCGAAAATAAAAATCGATTATAATTTTTTTTCGATTATCCTTAATATTTTGAGCTGGTATGAAGATAGAGAAAAATAAAAAAAATACCACCGTATAGGGGAGGTATTTTTCAACAAAAAAGGTTATATGTATTTATTTCGTGCGAGCAATGGTTTGTTTGGAAAAAAATCGGTAATGCAGGTATGTATTTTGCAGCAGGGGAAATTACTAAAATGGGACATCTTATTCATATATGAAGCGTTGCCTCATTCTAAATTGGCCGAATTTTAATATATCGAATTGAAACTTGATATAGGAGTTAAAATATATATTTTAAATATTTATGCTGAGTCTGAGCTTGTTATCTTGAAAATTACCCGATACTAGAAAGTTAAAATCTTGACAAATCCAGTGGTGTCCTTATCTTCTTCTCAAAACAAGACTGTCTAACGATTATGTGCCTTTACAAAGTGACGATTTTGAGTAATTTCCTTATGCTTTCTAGTGCGGCATCAATATTGATTTAGGCAACTAAAATTTTACAACGATGATTACATATGTAAATATAGTTTTTAGAAGAAATTTGTAAATACAAAAATTGAAGTTTAAAAAATTTTCTGTCCAATGGTTTTTGTTTTATTGAGATTTGATAATGTTTAGTGGGTGAAATATTCTATACAAGTTGTGTTGTCTGAGACTACTCAATTGAGCCGTCTGCCACTTAGACGATTAAACAAAAATATAATAACCCAAAGAGAGGGGCTGCAGCCCACACAGCCCCCCCCCCCTGGATCCGCCAATGACTAGAATAGAAGCATGAGAACATAACATTAGCCAAAGTTCAGTGATTCGGGCACTAAAAATGGCAAATGAAGACAAAATGGCACAAACTTTATGAAGACTTCAATCGAAGAATGAAGTTCTACAGAATTATATTGAATCCAATTTGTGCAAATCCTAATTTATTAATAATTAACGATTCTTTCAGTGATTTCTTCTTGAATAGAGGTGGACGATCCATAGGGCCTATTTTTACTAGCGACAATTTAGAAGCAGAGAAATGTGAAAGGTTGTTTTTGGAAGATATCATTCCAAATATTCAAAATGTGTTGGACCCAACTTTCACAACGAAGTTGTTGGTTTCAACGGGACGGTGCCCCTCTTCACTTAGGCGTTCGGGTACGACAAATTTTAAATTATTTTTTCTTGAAAGATGAATTGGACGAAGGGAGCAGTAAAATGGCCACCTAGATCACTCACCTTGACACCTTTTGGATTACTTCCTATAGGGCCACTTTGAATGTATTGTGTAGAATAATAAACAGCAAGATATGAATGATTTACAGAATAGTATTCAAGAAGCATCAATAACTATCACTGACACACTGTCAAAGAACAGAAGGAGGACATTTCGAGCATCCTTTAAAAAATTTACAATTAAATTAATAAATAAGTTAAAAAAAGTAAGTTAATCAACAAATAGCTTAATAAATATTGATTTTTAAAATGTATTTGATTATATGAACTTAATATCATTTTGACAAAACGTATTTACTAGCCACTGTACATTTCCTTGATCTACTGTAACAAAGTATTTCTTTTAGAAACCCAAAACTTTAATTGGCCACAATTTTGGAAACAAGTATCATATAAACTTTTTAATTACACCATTTTTCTTGTTTTAAAGATACCCTTAACTTGATGTGTCACATAATGGGTGTTCACATTTAAAATATTTGAGTCACAACCTCTGGGCCACCCTATATTAAGGGGTTGGAATTATATTCTATGTCAAAAGATAGAGAGTTGATATACCCGTTATAGTAATAGCATTGTATTTGGATAACCTAATAGAACTCCGATCCAATGCAATATTTTGTTCCACTGGAAATGCGACGATAGTAGCGTTATCTATTGGGGAAACGATGGAAGCTGTGTGAAACACCAATGCTACCAATGATTTCTCCCTAGCGCTACTTCGCGGCGCGATCATGTACTATTTTCGCGACAACCTTTTTCTCGGCACACAGCCCCCGTATGCATGCATGATCTATTTTATTATTCATGATCTATGGTAATAGATACATAATTATATCTCAAAAAGATTGCAAGTTATTGATGGGTTTAAGTACATTTGGTTCACCATAATTTAAGAGCTATAAGCGACAATTTCCTTACATCTAACTTCATAGAAAGTGTACGAATTAGTATTTACTTTTAACGGTAGCGATCCCATTTAACAATTAGACTTTAGAATTTGAAATTCTTTCTTGTATATCACCTAAGCATTACATACATATACCAATTTTTGTGTATATTTGTTTTATTAGTTTATTGTTTAATTAGTTAAGTTTTACAAGTTTGGCGTTTCAAAGCTCTCATAGTAAGCTACAACTTAAAACACAAAACTCATCTAAATTGACAATACAATGTGAATTACAAATAAATGAAAACAGTTTGCAAAGCTAAATCAATCGCTTCTCATTTAAAATTAATTTTAATTGAAGACCCTACAGTGGAGATTCGTTCTAATCCGCGAGAAATTGGATCTGTACAAACCAGTGTTTATTACAATGGTGTACAAGAAGTGACGACGAAGTAATGGTCTATAAATGGCGAACGTGACTGTACTGTCAGTATTGAAATCCCGGACATTACATATTATCACGTAGTTGTAACTTGTAACACAACAACATAGAATTTACCGCAATTATCAACAAATTGGAGAGGTTTATATAGTGCATAATTAGTAAAAATGTCTTTTAGAAACTGGTCTGACGGAATTCTGCTGGTAAAAGAACTTGAACAATAATTATTATAAAATCATGCTGTTTGGTTGTATACGGAATAGTTTTCGGTGTTTTATTCCAGTTTGAATCTAGCTGTTTTATTTTTGTATTTTTGGTTGTTTTACATTATTTTACCACAATTACCATAAGCTAAGTGAACTTATTTCTAGTTCCAAAATATCTAGTTTGAAACTAATTGTTAAACACTACACAGAATTGTGTATTCGATTATTAAACCTTAGTTTTTAACCATAGCCATACAAACTTCTTACCAAGTTCCACAAAAAGTACAAATAGAAAATGTGCGTATGACACTCGAGCTTTAGCAGTGAAATTTCTTAGGTTCTATAAACAGTTGATTTTTACATTTCTTTCTGCGCATTTGATATCTATATAAATAAAAATGTAAATGTGTGTTTGTTCAAAATCAATAATCTCCGAAAGTCCTTCACAGATTGCTTTGAAATTTTGACACAAACTTTCATTTGAATACAAGCATGTTTTTATATCTTTATATATAATACGTGAAGCCGTTTTTTGTAAACACAACTCCTCCCTTATTTCTGGACCAATTTTAATGTTTGAGGTTTCAAAAAATTCGTATCATTACGTAGTTTTGCAATAAGGTTTTAGATGTCAAAAATTATTATCCTTAATGGCGTGAGCTAATCTCAAAGGTCGGGTTTTCCCCATAAGATTAACATGGAAAATATTTAAAAATCATTTCTATACAAAACAGCTGTTTATAATAAGAAACAAACTAATCCAGCTGATTTCGTGGATGTAAATAACGATGATTACAGTATTCAGAAGGTTATAAAAACATTTTAATACAAAACAGCTGTTTATAATAAGAAACTAACTAATACAGCTGCTTTGTGGAAGTAAATATTGATTTTTATAAGGGAGGAAATGAATTATTTATTCAAGTTATAAAATTTACGAACTAATTTGTTTTGAACATTTAACATCATTTACCATTTCAGTTTCGAGGTTATTATTTATAACTTTTTTGTTAGGTTTTTGATTAAGTGTAGACCTGAGCCTTACTGGTTCTTTTACCCTTTATTATTACTGCTGTTATAAAATATAAGAAATAATTTGATTTGAACATTTAACATTATTTACCATCTTAGTTTTGAGGTTATTATTAATCCTACACTTTTATTATAAATAAAACATAACATATGTTTTTAGAAGGTCGCACGCAGGGGTCTCCCCTAGTACTTTTTGAAAAACTGCAGCATCTATTTAATATAAACACAACAAAAAATATGCTCAATATTTAAAAAAAATGTAGGCGTTATTATATATGTTTATTGAATACTAGTGGAGACCCCTGCGTGGGACGCCCACCCCGTTGGAACCTTCTATACTCATAATTTATGTTTTTTTTTTGTATAATAAAGGCGTAGGATTAATAACAACCCTAAAATTTTTAATCAGCTGTTTATTGAAATATTAAAGCAATCAGCTGATTACTGTATCAACATTAAAAATATTTGTTCATTATTTAGTATGACGTTTCCCATTGCCGTAAAATATTTAGTATATTTTTGTTTGTTTTTATCTTCAATGGATGCTGCTGTTTACAAAAAGTATACAAAAACACGGTTTTATTCAAATGAAAGTTTGGTACAAAGCAATTGGTGAAAAACTTTCGGAGATTATCGATTTTGAACAAACGCACATTTACATTTTTATTTATACAGGTAATAATAACAGTAGTCAGCTGTATCCTATAATATTTCCATCATCAGCTGACTTCAAACTTAAATCAATAGATTGTGTATCTAACTTTTAAGATAGTTTTTTTTTTGTGAACAAAGCCATCAATCTGTTGAAGTAAAACATGTACTATCTATACTAATATTATAAAGAGGTAAAGTTTGTTTGTTTGTTTGTTTGTTTGTATGTAGGGGGTAATCTCTGGCATTACTGAACCGATTGAAAAAATAGTTTTACTAATAAAAAGCTACACTATCCCTGAGTAACATAGGCTATAATTCATTTCGGTAAAAACCTTTTTTTATTTTAATATATTTGTAAATTTAGTCGGAAAAAATCTTAGGTTATGACTAGAATGATAAATCAACACATGTATTTACATTTATTACCATAGCAACCAATTGAATAAAATAACAGATAACATAGCTGCTTCAATATTTCTATTAACAGCTGATTTCAAAATTTGAAGCAATTATTTTTGTACTTCCACCTTTTAGGTTAGAGTTTTAAAGTGTAGACCTGAGCCTTGCTGGTTCTTTTAACCATTATTAAGTGCTGTTATAAAATATAAGAAATAATTTGGTTTAAATATTTAACATTATTTACCATCTTAGTTTTGAGGTTATTATTAATACTACACCTTTATTATAATTAAACATAACATAGGTTTTTAGAAGGTTCCATTGGGGGTTGGCGTGCGGAGCACGCAGGGGTCTCCCCTAGTCTACTTATATAAAGTTAGACGGTAACACTGATTCATTGACATTAATTATTAGGCACTTCCCGTAATCGGACTCCCCTCAACCTTATACTTGAATTAAAGCTCTCGACGAGAAACTTTTGGGAAAATTGCCAGAAGTTAACATTTTTTAATTTTGGAAGCACCTTTTGGGCGGGAAAATTTTTTTAGATTTTTTAAATTTTTTCATTTTTTCACTTTGAGCGCCTTTTGTAAGAAAACGGTAAGAGATAGCAAAAAATGTTAAATACAAAAGTTGTAGAAAATTTAATTTCAGACTGGCAATGTTTCATCAGATTTAAGATCCAATCATCCACTATTCATCCGAGAAAGGAGGCTCCGCCCAACGTCCTTAAAGCTAGACGATTTCACTCATTCACTGACATTAATTATTAGGCACTTCCCGTAATCAGAACACCATCAACCTTATACTTGAATTAAAGCTCTCGACGAGAAACGTTTGGGAAAATTGCCAGAATTCAACATTTTAAAATTTTGGAAGCACCTTTTGGGCGGGAACGATTTTTCGATTTTTTGAATGTCTTCATTTTCCCACTTTGAGCGCATTTAACAAGAAAACGGTAAGAGATAGAAAAAAATTTTAAATACAAAAGTTGTAGAAAATTTAATTTCAAACTAACGATTTTCCATCAAATTTAAGATCCAATCATCCGTTCAGCCGCTGTTCACCGGAGAAGGAGCTCCGGCACACAATCCTACAAATTTCCCATATTAATCTTATAGAGATAATGTTTAATGAGTTTGAGTCAGTTGCCAAATAAAACAGCTGATTTGTGCTCGGTCACCTATGTACAAACAAGCCAAAGATTAACGAGATTCTTTAGCAAATGTTCCAACTGCGAGCGAAGCGAAGTTTTAGTTTTGGGACGCGAAGCGTCCAGGGGCAGAGCCCCTAGTCTATACTAAAATTATAAAGAGGTAAAATTTGTCTAATCTTTTTTACTTTTAATTTGTCTAAAATCTCTCTAATTACTGAAAAAATTTAAATGTTTTTTTTTCATAAAAAGCTGCACTATCCCTGAATAATACATAGGCTAGAATAATTCTTATTGATAAAAACAATTTTTTATTTCAATATTTCTAAATTTGGTCGCAAACATTCACAGGATCAAGTTTGGCGTTAAACCCATAGTGTCTAACAGCTGTAATACCAATAAATAAGCAACACTTTGAAAAACTAAATAACGACAGTTGAAAAATGAAACTTATGTCATTCAAACGTACTGTGCAAAGGGTTGCACGAAAACATAAATTATGTTTGTATGTTGCCATTAAGCCAGGTAAAACGAATGAAACATAATTTTAGGTTAATCCTCGACTGATGATGAACCAACACATATTATTATCTTGAATGTATTTACATTCATTACCATAGCAACCGAATAAAATAACAGATAAAACAGTTGATTCGGATGTCCAGCTTAGTACAAAAGAATATTTTTTTTAAGGTAGGCTTAGACTGAACCAACATATGTTTCAACACACACAAACAAATGGAAACTGGCGTTATGGAATTTAAAAGTAAGAAAAAACTATGTTACATCCTTATTAAAAAAATAAATAAGACATATTATAATTTAATAGTAGGCCTATTTATTGATAATATACGGTAATTGATAGTGAGTAACCAATATTAACAGCTTATTTTAAAACATGACAAATTATTAAATAATTATAACTACTGTTATAAAATATATGAAATAATTTGATTTGAACATTTAACATTATTTGCCATCTTAGTTTTGAATTTATTATTAATCCTACACCTTTATTATAAAGAAAACATAACATATATTTTTAGAAAGTTCCATCGGGGGTTGGCGTGCGGAGCACGCAGGGTCTTCCCTAGTATGATCGGCTTTCAAATTTGGAATCGTTTAAAATGTAAGTATTTTAAAATCATTTTCGAATGCTTCCTTCTTGACCGCTAAGAAACAAATTAGACGAATATACAACTACCCTATCTTAGACTTTTGGTCTGAATTATTGCTATTTTATAATACAAGTTTGATCTTCTATTGATTTATAAATGTTGGCCTGCTGACGAAATAAATATTGAATTTTAAAGTGAACAACAACAAAGTCTTGTCTAAGACACTGAATTGTAAATATTTATGATTAAAACCATTGATTTAAGAAGCTTATGATTAAAGTGTATGTATTTTCATTAATTTTTCCAAATTTATTTCATGTATTTGAGTAAAATATAAAATTATAGGCTCTGTTGAAAATCCCTAACGTCATATACTCAGGCAGGTACAGTTTGTTGTTTGTAGGCCTGAGTAGTTTCTTTTGAAAAACTAAAATAATTGAAAACAATAAACATTGATTCAAACATATAACAGCTGTGATTTCCACTAGCTTAATGCTTCAACAAAAATGTAGTCAATATAAAAATATGTTCAGTTAATAAACACCATAGTACGAAAGTGTCTACTGATTCCCTAGGCTACTTATTAACACAGTACTCGCGGCACATGCGCGTAGACTGTCTATGATATATGCAACGGACAGAATAGAAATTATCTT
Organism: Philaenus spumarius; assembly: GCA_018207615.1. Taxonomy (NCBI): domain Eukaryota; kingdom Metazoa; phylum Arthropoda; class Insecta; order Hemiptera; family Aphrophoridae; genus Philaenus; species Philaenus spumarius. The sequence goes on along the minus strand of JAGFPH010002728.1, from coordinate 171,763 downwards.
GTCTCTTTCTTTCTTCTCGCACTGCGCAAGTGTTAAACGATCTTCCTACGCTTTCCTTTTAACTGCAGGTTGAAGGCGAAGAAGGGGAGCGTTTCCACATTATTTTTATCTAGGCAAATGTGCCTAAAGAAGCTTCACTTCGAAAAATATTACTGCAGTACAGATTTATAGAAAATTACAAGTTGGGTTTTCCTTGTTAAAATAGTAAGTCTTGATTAGAAATAGCCTAATAACTGATTACCATTTAAACTCTTGCAACATTAATTTGCATTACTTAATTTATGTTTTTTTAAATTAATTTCATCTTTAAAAATACATGTAGCTTTTGATTTTATTAACAGAAACATGCATTGATATCAAAGTATGTTTTTAGCCTTACTTACAATATTCCCGTTTGAACTTTAAATTAGTTTTGGAAGTGACAGTTCTCCAATGCAAATCAAATTTGAATAATCATCTTGAACTGCAAGCTTAGCAATGTCTGTCGTGTAATCATATTATATAATAATCACATCTGCTTGTGCTCCTGTGGTGGAGCTACAGCTACACATGTCAAGCAGCTCAAAGATCTTTGCTAAACACTGTTTCTCAAACAATAGAAGGGATTTTGCTTACATAAATGATTAAATCGGTACTTGGTATTAAAAACAGAAAGCGATTTAGCTAAAGAAGTAACATCGTTAAGTTAAATTTGTTACTATATTACTGGTTAAAAAAATACATATATATGTATATATATATTGTAAATGTGAAATAGGCATGCTATCAAACCATCATTGACACAACAAAAACGCGTAGAAACAATCTAAAAATTATCAATATTCGTGATACACTTTCAATCTGTTGATCTTGAGCAATTTACTAGACCTAAGGTTCTCGCATTACATCCACCCCTGTCACAAAGTTATGAAACATTTTGGGATCGTTTCGGAAGTTTCAGGGTAGTTAAAATTCTATCATATTTAATGTTTGGTGCCGTTTATATTTATTTTATTGCTGTACAGTATAGTTAATTTGTTATTTTATTTAGATATATTATTGTTATCACAGTGAGCGCGTAATATTATGGTTCCCAGGGAGAGGCATACTGGGTCCGTATTTCGAAATATTAATTATACCCCTAAAGGCCAAGATCGAAAATAAAAATATAATTGGCCCACCCTAACAAATATACTACGAACGCCCTTGCTAAATAAACAGATTAAAATAAAATAATACATAACACAAGATACAAGAAACACAACCCACATGTTTTATACGAAGCAGACATCTCCTCGCTGGTAAACAAACCCTAGAGCCTCTAGCGGGATTGTAGAGAAACTGAATTAGCGCATGCGTGATACTAAACGTATGCAAGCAGACGTTTAAAAAATCGCCTCCATAGCGATTCCAAAACGAATGCATTCAGACGTCTGCAGTCGGATGGATTTCTGTGTGCGTTGGCACATTTGATAAGCAGGGGAGCGATTTTTCGTCCGTCCGTCTAGTGCAGTGTACGTTGGAAAAAACATCTGTCCGCATCCATACGTCCTTCTGCAGCAGTGTGCATCAGCCTTAAGGGTGAACCAGATAAGTTACAGAGTGGTCATCATTCAACCTATTGAACAGAGATCTAAAGAGTTTTGACTGTGCAAGAAATCTAGCTTTTGGTTCGCCATGGTTCCGGCTTAACGGCGCTATCAGTCTAGCCTCTGTAGCTTTACTTCAGAGAAAGATTGTCAACCAACAGATTTCCCGAAGAACACAAATTCCATACCCATCCTTAACTTCCCCGACCTTTTACGCTTACGTATGAGAAAGCATCTTCCGAAATGAGCCAACCAAATTCTATTGCGGACCTCCGCGGTGACATAACTATATTTTATGTTAGAATCATACGACAACCCTTATCCACCAATATGTTCGAAGATCTTTAACAATTCTACGTGTATAAACCTACAGCTAACGACTTAGGTTGCACAAGTTGACCGGTAGATCACCCCTGCTGTACGATAGAGCCACAAGGTTTTAGTTCTAGAATCATCCCAGAAAATTGGCCATTGCTTCTTTTTCGATTATGTAGTTTGCGTCTTTGATGTTGTGTCACCAGAGATGTTTCCAAGCCCACTAAATTTCAACAAAACACGGTTGTCGATATTTATTACTTAAAGCATGTGAGACACTATATAGATATTTGTTTTTAACATTAAACTAATAACATTTATATATTAACTTTTAATTTTGATCTCTTGAAATTATATAACTTTAGGATCTGTTTCAAAAAACACAAACTAGTAAAAAAAGCTTTGTAGCCTTCTTGTCAAGTCTAAAATCATATCCATTCATAATATTATTATTAAATATTTTTTCTTGATAAATTTAAAGCCCAAATAGTAAATTAAAATATCTTTAAATTATTTTTCAATTGAAAAACTTAAAACTAAATCTATATATATATATATATATATATATATAAGCCAAATCCACTGTCTCACTGATCACTATTTCTCGAAAACTACTGAACGGATCGGAACGAAATTTGATATGTAGCTTCCTCTAGGGCCATAGGTGCTCACTAAGAAAGGGTTTAAAAAAAATTAGAAATCTTAAGGGGGGGTGGTCAAAGTTACTAAATCACGATTTCTCTAAAACTACTAAACGGATTGGAATTAAATTTGGTATGTAGCTTCCTCTAGGGTCGTAAGTGCTGATAAGAAAGGGTTTAAAAAAATTAAAAATTTTAGGGGAGGTTTCGGGGTTTAAAGTTACTAAAAATCCTCATAAAAATACATAGTGTAATTTATATTTATTGATATAATATATTTTTTGGTGATATACATTTAACTTTGATTTGTCTGTCCGTGCAAAGCCGGATCGGGTAGCTAGTATTGTAATAAGTTAAGACAAACCCAAATCAACCAACTGCTTTTAACATGTGAAGTTACAATGCAATTAGTTTCAACTTGAATTTAACTTTATCAGTTAAAATCGTAGCTATATTAAATACTAAAAATATTGAATTTTGAACAGATTTAATCTGGTTTTACATTCCCACATGTTCTACTTTTGGACCTGTGAAATAGTCAACAGTCCTTTTCTACAAATAAACTCTGTAGAGATAATACAAACTTAAATTTTGAACTATCCATTTGTAATATACAATTTTTAAATTGTTCTACATAATCTTTAAAATTCAATTGTTGTTAAACTTCTTTGAGTTTAAAACTTAATTTTAACCATTGGTTATATTTGTCAATAGGTGAACATTTTTTATTTTCTTTGGCATTAAGTAAATTGATGCAATCTTTGTAACATCACTGTTATAATCAAAATTATAATTAGAGTTTCTATGCTTAAAACAAATACCACGTCGTATATAAAACTCATTTAAAAAGATAAACCAATTAATATTGTATTTTATTTATAAAGGAGTTGTGTAGCTAGCTTAACTTACAGAGCCCTCAGGGATAGTAATTGTAAATTCATTTATTTTTTAAAATTTAATTTCTTCAAATAAATTTAATTTTTTAAATATTTGTAGAATAAATTTTGTTAAAATGTATGTAAATAAAATGTTAATAATGTTATCTGTATCTTAAAATATTTTGTAAGTCAAAATAAACAACGCCGGTTATTAAGATTATGGATAAAATAAACAGTTTTGTTACACAAAATTATATTGTTTCTTTAGTGTCTTTTTTGTCACAGAATAAGTTGGTGATTAATTGATTCTAGTTAATTGTGAAGCGAATTTCAAATGAATGCAGTAGAACTAAGTAAGAAAAGTTGTTAGTTTAAAATTTCTTGACATGTGCGCTCTTGGACAGTTCTTTTATAGACGACTGGCCTTAAGCTTTAAATTTAAAATTTCTTGAAAAACGCATATGTCTTGAAAGCGTTATTTTGTAGTTCATTGTATTCCATTTTACGAGAAATCAATGTTTGTCACACAAGACCGTATCAGTAAAGACTTAAAGGCGGCCAGCAGTTTCGCATTTAATTACTTAGATATACAAGTATTTAAATAGTATGTGGTAAAATTAGTACGGTAAGAAAAAAACATATTAATGATTCTTATATTTTACGTTTGTTTTGAGACAGTATTTCTATTTGCTAATAATTTTCACTGATTTTATGTAGTAAACATTTGATTAAAGTTTCCATAGTCCAAGCACATTGTTTCAGAAAACGTGAAATATAACGTATAGTATTATAACTGTCTATCGAAAGATTAAAATCGTTGATCAGTTTGCTAGTCTTATTTAATTTGTATACTTTCAGTTAAAATCGATTGTTTTACTTATTGGTTACCAATACATTAATGTCCCAATATGGCGTGTATATTCCTTCCTCACTTAGGCCCGCTCAAATGGTTCGAAAAAACGGTAGGACCTTAAAACCGACACTAAAAAACTTAAAGTTCATTTTATTACCAATCAGAAAGTAACGTCAACAGAGAGAAAGTAAAATAGTAAACAATACAATGAAGATCTTAGCAATAGTGTATTTAGGTGGTTTAAAAGCTCGTTCGACTCTCAGGATCTTACAGTAAATACTTCATAAAGCAAAGAGCTGGCTTCGTATGACAAAAGCACTAAAGCATTTTATATCGGCATTAAACTTTCGTGCTAATCAGTAAATGGAATTACTTCCAAGTAGTACTGTAGCAGTAAACAACAAGTGAAGCAATGTCATTATAATTATATTCGGATTGGTCAACTGTGAACATGCGTGTACGTTTTTGGATCATCAAAATAATAAAACATATACCCGTAAAAATACTTTTTACTTTATACTTTCATTTTTTTGGATAACTGATAAGAAAATGACTTCAAATATTGCATACGTAACGTTTTACAAGGGTAACAAATCCAAATAATATTTTGCACATTTTCAAAACTGATGTTTAAAATATTTAACGTCGTATATCCTGTAAGCTTTACAAATTATGTAAAATATATATTTCCATTAAAATTTTTTTTTCTAACATAAAGTATTTTTTTTTTTTGTAGTTGCATATAAAACATTAAGATTTTTACGATCCCTGAGAATTTTAATAATTAATATAATAGATAAACTAATTTCACAGATTCCATAAAATATGCAAGTGCAAATGGACGATTCTAGACCATTTCAAAATGGTGACTGAGTTTTTTGTGTTCAGTGATTGTACCAGAACCAATAAGAATACCTCCTGGTTTATGTCCATATCTCTGGTTTCATTCGGGATGCAGAAAATATATAAAACAAAGTTATAGATTTTCTTATCTCCAAATGATGGACTATTAATGTCCGAAATACGACATTGACTATTCAAAATAGCAGTACGTGTAAATAAAGCCTCCATTTTAATTTTCTTATAAACTGAGATAAATCTAAATCCATACATTTGTTTTTCTATTCAAAATAGCAGTACGTGTAAATAAAGCCTCCATTTTAATTTTCTTATAAACTGAGATAAATCTAAAGCCATACATTTGTTTTTCTATTCAAAATAGCAGTACGTGTAAATAAAGCCTCCATTTTAATTTTCTTATAAACTGAGATAAATCTAAAGCCATACATTTGCTTTTCTATACAAAATTTCCCATTTTAAGAGGTGCTCAAATTTTTCAAACTGCAATCCACAACTACTGACTTGACAAATTAAATTGCATTAAAAATCAATCTTAGTGACATTCCTGGAATATTTTTTGGTTAGCTGTGTAAGTCAAATAAGGGCAGAAAACCCCGTTTCAGATTTTAAATTATACGGTATATTTTTCAAAAGCATATTTTTTAGGTAAAAATTTCAGGCAAGAATGTTTGTACTATTTATAAATCAAATATTGTTTTTGTTAGACATTGGTATCAAAGCCACAGTTTTATTATTCATGAGCTGTTGGGCTTGACTTTGCTTTTGACGTAGTCGACTATGAGAAAGGTTTTCGAAACTATATGTACGATTGCATTAATAACTCAATTTGTAACTATTTAAAAATATTCCAATATTTATTTTTCGAAAGCCTAACATTCGTTCTCTGTCATGTAAATGTGATCAAATCAAACATTATATACACGTTTCCAATGATTATTTGAACGTACTATTATTAACTGAACTATTATTAACTATGATTATTCTTAACTTCACGTACTGCGTGAAGTTTCCATGCACGTATACTGTTCTAAAGGTTATGATATACCTTTCGGATTTATAGGTTGGTTGATTGGGAAAACAGGAACTGAAATTGCAGTCTCAGGAGGCACAGATGACAAGATGTCTTCCCGTGGGATATAACGGGAAGACCGTATGTGCTCAGACTGTTCCAAGAGTTATTTTAAAGTGTTTCCATTTCAGCTTTAGATTATATGATTCAAATAAAGGTATTTTAATACAAATTATAAATACATTTAACAGCTAAATAAAATTTAGTGGTATAATTACTGCAATAAAATATCTCATCCCATCTGCGCTGTGCTTCCATCAGTTAGTGTTACCGTAATATAATGACAAATGTAATTGTTAAAATAATAACTGATTTTTTGGAGGTTTTTTGAAAAAAAGGGGGTTGTTTTTCAACATTTTTCAAAACCCTTTTTCGTGCATCTATACAGGCCTACTTGAAATGTCTGGTGCAAATTTGTTTGAAATCGATCAAATAGTTTTCGCCATTTCGCCAAAAAAACCCCAAAAATCAGTTATTATTATTATTTTGAGCTAAACGAGAATTTTTAGAAAGATGCGGTTTTTTGCATATGGTAGGGTATATTAAAGGCTACAAATAAGCCAAATTTTATCAAAATCGTTAGAGCGGTTTTTTTATAAAAAAATAATAACTGACTTTTAGGGGTTTTTGCAAAAAAGGGGGTTGTTTTTCAAAATTTTTCAAAACCGTTTTACTTGCATCTATATAGGCCTACTTGACATGTCTGGTGCAAATTTGTTTGAAATCGATCGAATAGTTTTCGCCATTTCGCCAAAAAACCCCCAAAAATCTATTATTATTATTATTATTAGTTCAACGAGAATTTTTAGAAAGATGCGGTTTTTTGCATATGTTAGGGCACATTAAAGGCTACATATAAGCAAAATTTTATCAAAATCGTTAGAGCCGTTTTTTTATAAAAAAATAATAACTGATTTTTTGGAGGTTTTTTGGCCAAAAAGGGGGCTGTTTTTCAAAATTTTCCAAACCCTTTTTTGTGCATCTATACAGGCTTACTTGACATGTCTGGTGCAAATTTGGTTGAAATCGATCGAATAGTTTTCTAGGTTTGTATACATACAGACATACGTACATACAGACATACAGACAGACATTTTGTAAAAACCACTTTTTTGGACTCAGGGGGTCCCAAAACGGATATTTCCACAAAAATCTCAACATCGATTTTTTTTGCGATCACTATACTTTCTCTATACTATAGTATAGTGAGAAAGTAAAACGAACCCTAATTTTGTTACCAATACTGCAAGACGAAGCTACTTTTTCGGAAAAGTTTAAGAACATTATTTTAGCTAACATTGATTGACCGAAGAAGTACGGAGTAAGAAAACTAAGTCTACGGTATGTTAAGCAGCAGAGAGCTTCGCATATTGCTTTCAGGGTTGCTCCTTCGCCGTCTTCGAAGTGAGCGTGCAAAATCATGAGTTCAGTGAAACAAACAAATGTGTATTACTCGAGCATTCTGAATAACATATTATTTCGAATTTATAGGTTGGTTGATTTCGAAAACAGGAACTGGGATTGCAGTCTCAGGAGGCACAGATGACATGATGTCTTCCCGTGGGATAACGGGAAGACCTATGTACTCAGTCTGTTTGTTCCAAGAGTTATTTAAAAGTGTTTCCATTTCTGCTTTAGATTAAATGATTCAACAAAGGTGTTTTAATACAAATTATAAATAGGTACATTTAACAGCTAAATAAAATTTAGTGGTATAATTACTGCAATAAAATATCTAATCCCATCTGCGCTGTGCTTCCATCAGTTAGTGTTACCGTAATATAATAACAAATGTAATTGTGAAAACCCTTCAAACTGTGTAAATAATATTCAGTCGTGGACTTCCTTCCATATAACAGCAGAATATATAGGCCTACATACAACTATGAGATAGGAGGCAATTAATCCAAAATAGTTTATTTATTCTGATTGTTCTTACTGCTTTCAAAATTATATATTGAATATTTATTGTATTTCATTTTAAAATATTTACTAACTCTTGTATTTATTTTGTAAATAACCTATCTTATAATAATACAAGTTTTCATCGAATCTCTATTGGCATTATGCTATTTTTAATGTACTTGCAATGAAAATGGTATACCAAATAATACTGCTTTGCAAACTTCGAATATTTAACAATGTAAACAAATTAAATACAAATTATTTTTCACGATAATTTTAACTTTTTGATTTAGTTTCCTGGCTTCAAATTAAATGTATTTAGTAAATGAAATAACGAATAAAATAAATAATGAAATATTAAATTAGTGTATTACAATGTTTGCTTATTTGGGTATTTATATATTTTGGTATTAGGTTGTCCAATAAAATATTATGGTAGATATTCAAACATCTAAACTAAATAAAACAATCAGATGTTTAAATATTGGTATTTAAACGTTGCTGTGGTAACTACAATTAAAAATACTACTTTTATTTTAATGTAAGTACCAGGAGACCGAGCTAAAGCTCGATTATAAGCAGGGCCTAGTTCGCTCACGTCAATAACTACTATTGCAAATTTCCGAGAACATCGTTTAGGTTAGGCCTATAAAATTAAACAAATAAATAAAGGGTATGTTTATTTAGCAGAAGTATTCGTTGCCATGGTAACTATAAATAGATACAACATTAGGCTTACCTCTAATAAAATACTGTTTAAAAGAAAACAGATGATTATTGTAATGGCATTGAAAACATTTGCATCAGCTGTGCTTCGTTTAAAAGAAAACAGATGATTATTGTAATGACATTGAAAATATTTGCATCAGCTGTGCTTTGTATTGTTTAAAATGGACAAATTTCACTTTTTAATTTAATAAAAAGACGTAGAAAATGAATTTTCCCAGACTGGTGACCATTTCCAATCGATTTCTCGTAACTAAAAGCCCCATATAAAATCAAAAATCCTTAGACGGAGATTCCAGATCCATTTAGCAGACAGACAATTATCTCTCGCTTTAGAAGATAAGATATCAGTTGTAAGAGAAAATAGCTGGTTATAGTACCAACAATCTTTTACCATCTGAGTTATGAATTATGAATAGATAATTTTTTTAAAGATTAAAATTTCTTATAGACCCCTTTGCCAACAATGTACCCGCGCCAATGAAATGATTGTACCAAAAATGACACAAAAACGTAATTAAAATTAGAATGTTTTCGTGAACAAAAATAAACATCCAAACATTGCTAATTTAAAAGTATTCAATACATTTCTTAATATTTAAAAACAAATTTTTAAGTCAAATATTTTTTTTAAAGTTCTAACGTGATGACATTTTATTGTATTTAGCCGTAGTTATTTTAACGAAACTAGTATGCTCAAATTATTTTATTATATTCTGAGATTACCTTGAATTACGGTAAATCAAGAGTAATCAAGAGTAATTACGGTATATATATAAATGTTCTAAATATTACTTCTGATTATATGATTATGAAACAAACAAAATTGTCTGCTAAGCTGACTTTCTTATAATCATAAAACTACCACCATTTTAATGTATTTACATTTGTAAATCTAAATATTGCTCTAAGTTACGACGGTTTACCGAAAGAATAATATGAACAAAAATAAAACACAATTCATCTTCTTCCAGCAATATGATTTCATTGTACGTTAACATCGATATTCAAATGTTCCAGTTTCACGAGGTTTCAATAAAAATATATACCCCATAACAAAAAAAGTTTTCATAACAAAATTTAACGCGGTATGTGTTAAATGAAAATATCGGTACTTTTTTCGATAGGAAAAAAGTAAATTTAATAAAATAAATAAATAAAATTAATTTAATTAATAAATTTAAATTTAATGTTACTTCTCAGTGCATTGTTTACGAGAATGCACTTAGATAAATGCGCACCTCTCAATCTATTGTTTGTCTTCGCGATACTTTTTGGGTTCGTAATGTCGGGTTATTGCTAGCGAATTGTTGTTACGTCAGTGTAGTTTGTTTTATTTTATTCTAGATTTGCATTTTAACATTTAGCGTAATTAAAATGTACCTAGAACGGATTTGTCAGTACATCGTAAATAATAGGCAGGCGCCAAATGAACGATGATTTATTAAAAAAGCTTATGGCAACAAATTAAATATAAATATTTTTCGAAAACGAAAGCTTTTCTAAAAAAATGTCTTAATCTTTATTTAACGGTTTAAACAGCGTATGCAATAACAAAAGTGTGTTCGGACATTGTTTGCTTAATTGTTATTACTTGTTGAACTAAAACGTTTTTTGTTAGAAATTCTAAGTGTTTTATCAACGATTGACCTTTTTGTAGAATTGTTATTTGCAACGTTCTTAATCTTAACGATTTAGCTAGTGAACGGCATAAAAAGACTGAAACCTGTGCATTTCTCAAAACGCTTTTACATTTTAAATCGCTGAAACCAGTTATGTTTTGATACGAATCATCTTTTTAGAAAGGGGTAGTAATTTTATTTCTAACCCCAAACATCGAACCAGTCAAAAAGATTTTAGTGTTTTAAATACTACACAAATTGTTAATCGAATCTTTTTTGATATCAACAATCCCTAGCATCTCGGGAAGTCCTTTTATAATTTGTTAAGTCTTAGCTTTAAGGGTCGGGTCTAGTAAAACATAAAGCAACTTGCTACTCCCTAAAGCGGCGGTAGGTTACGCGGACATTGCTCATCGTAAATCCATTTAAAACCCGCAATTGTTCAAATAGCGCTTTTTTAAAAATATCAAACTCTTGGGGACAAAATTCTTCATTCGAATGGCTTGGTAATTTTTCGCTATAATTATTATTTACAACGTAAAAAAATATTTGAAATCACCCTATAGCGGCGGTAGGTTACGCGGACATTGCTCAACCTAAATCCATTTAAAACCCGCAATTGTTCAAATAGCGTTTTTAAAAAAATACCAAGCTCTTGGGGACGAAATTCTTCATGCGAATGGCTTGGTAGTTTTTTGCTATAATTCATAGTGACAACATAAACAAATATTAACAATCAATGTTTTAAATTGTTAATAAATATTAAAGAAAATGTTTTTCTTAGTTTTGGAAAAGCCATTTGCATGCATATTGGCCATAGCTTTAAAATGACATATAGTTCATAATTATCCGATCAAAAATAAAGAAAAAATTTGGATTTTAATTTAACATTGGTCTTATGGAGTGTCAGCCAATATGGCCGACAGCTGGAGCCGACCCTTAAAAAATATTTTGTTTAATATTTATTAACAATTTAAAACATTGATTTTTAATATTGTTTTATGTTGTCACTATTAATTATAGCGAAAAACAACCAAGCCATTCGCCTGAAGAATTTCGTCTCCAAGATTTTAGTATTTTTTTTTAAACGCTATTTGAACAATTGCGGGTTTTAAATGGATTTAGGCTGAGCAATGTCCGCGTAACCTACTGCCGCCATAGGGTGATTTTAAATATTTTTTACGTTGTAACTATTAATTATAGCGAAAAATTACCAAGCCATTCGGATGAAGAATTTTGTCCCCAAGAGTTTCTTATTTTTTAAAAAACGCTATTTGAATAATTGCGGGTTTTAAATGGATTTATGATGAGTAATGTCCGCGTAACCTATCGTCGCTATAGGGAGTAAGACAGCCTACTATAACTTTGAAAACTACCTCTGCCTGAAGGCTGAGCCGAAAGGGATTCTGTTCTTGGTAAAATTGTTTATGGTACGACGTGACGTTAATTTTATTATCTGGTTTTGTTCAATCAGTGCAGTTTCTTTATCAAACTTAATATTGTTTGATTTAGGCTTAAGTGAGTTATTCTGGACGGGATTATTGGACTTTTTGAGGAGAAGTTCTTTCAAGTTTGTGTGCCGTTTACTCTTTAGGATAAAGTTGGATTACGAAATTTTAAGAAGTTTACTTACTCTGTAAGGTGATTGTGAGTCAGCTAGTAGTAAACTAAATAGTACGCCAAGAGTTCTGTATAATAGGGAGGTTGTACATTTTTAATATTCACCTTACTATTTGATTCAAAGGTTTATATTTGTTTATATGTCAGGATTCAATCAAACATCTAGTCTTCTGATTGGAACACAAATTTACTAATCTTCATTAAAAAAACATAATCCGGAGTCAAAATAAATAATTGCAAAACGGGAAGTCTGTTTACCATTAAGATTAAGTTGGGTGGGTAAAAGGGCTTTAAGTATTGGAGAAACGATTTGCATAAGGGACATAATTCGTTTGTTCTACACAGTATAAGTTATTTTGGGAGATATAAAGAGACAATTTATTACGGACGTTAGAACAACAGTATCGTGCATTGCTCCCATGTTCTGCTGTTTATTGCTCATTCCTATCATGTTCAAATTATTTACACAGTTTATTCCATATCGTTATAATTTTTGTTAAAGATTTTACAATAAATACTGCACATAAACTCCAAGACTTACACAAAAATAATCCAATGTTTCGATTTTCAACTCCCCCCCCCCACTATATCTGCGTCTGTTTTCATTTCTTTTCTCTCTCTTTTTTCTCATCCATAACCCATCGTTTACTTATGTTTACCTATTTCTATAAGTCTCAAATATTTAAATAGTCTGAATCTTTTCTTCGGTCTTGCTTTATATATAAAAGGAGCTCCGCTCGTGTTCTCTTCACTCTCCCTAGCCTTTTTCTTTTAGGTTTCTTTTCTCCCCCTTCGTGTATTTTCTCTTATTCTTCATCTTAAAGAACTTTTACGAAATAAACAGCTCAAACGAATTAATTCTTAATGATTTTTAAACTTTTTTAATTGTATTTACGTTTTAAAACAACATAGTTTGTGAGCTAAAAACTAGACATGGTGAGAACATTTTTTAGAAGAAACACAATATTATGGACTACTTATTATTCTAATATATTTTAGACAGGAATAACTAAGAACAAAACCAACGCCACTTTTTAATATCAATAAAATTGTTTGTAGTTTTACGTTTTAAATTGTTTTGTTCTTTACATATTATTATTATGTTTTCCCCATAATTAAACTAGGGTAAACTGCTGTAAACGTAAACTAGTAATTTATACTTTATTGAATGTTCCTTATTTAAATGAAATTAATATTGGTTTAAGGTATTTCACTAAAGCATAGTTTAGTAGAAGTTTATAGAATAATTATAATATTTCAAGATTAAAGAAGCAATTTTAAGTTGATCATTTTATATACGAGAAAAACTGTTTGATATCAAAGCTATCGATGCACTGAAACTGTTTCTAATAACTTCTGCTTCAAGGAGTTCCATTTAAGTTTATAAATAATGAAAATCTTTATTTAGCTGTTACCTCTTGCGTGAAATTATCCTATAAATTTTAAAGACAACATTGTTGTATCTAATATAATCGTTGAATATTAAGTACTTTGTGTGTTGAATGTTTAACTAAAAAGGACTCCTATTGGCTTAAGAACCCTAAAGCCAATATACAACTAAATAAAAAAAATATATTTAAATAATTAATTCTTTTCATTGCCTATATAAACAATGTTAAATGGTGGATCCTTTTTCTTACTTTCTCAAAGACAGTTGTTATTATTTTTAATGTTTTATAGTTTGTTCTATCTATGTACAGACTAGATATCGTTCCATAAGCCATCTGTTCAGTAAGAAAATTGGAGGGCGGAAGTAAATCAAAC
>JAGFPH010002728.1:137758-149822 GCA_018207615.1 Philaenus spumarius | reverse complement strand
TAAAGGCGGAAAGTCTTTGTAAAATATGCATCGATTTAACTCCGACCTAATTAAAAGTTGCAAACGTATCTTCAAACTAAAATTACTTTATCGAGTTATTAAGTCAGTTCGCATAAACGACTTGATTACTTTAAAACAATCGATTCTTATCTTGGTATAATATTTAAATGAGGTTAGGGTTATACGTTTAAATAGTTTCCCATAATAGTACCAAAGGAAAACTTTAGTTTTTAACTGAATTTAAAACTCTAAAACAACTTAACAGATACTGACGAAACGGTGCTAATGTTTAATCATTGCCGCATAGCTAATTTGGGAATAATTAGCGAGGGAAAAATCGTACTATGGCTCCATACTATAGCTTACGTTTATAAAATATTGTCAGTTAACCAAAACGTAAGCTAAGTAGAGTTGCAGGAAAATAATCACAAACAATAACTTACAACATTGCTCACTAAATATCTATTAAAAATGTTCAAGTTAACTTAAATATTTCACATTCAAATATTTCGAAAAATTCCTTAACCATTTAAGAGCGAAACTAATGTATTGCATTTCCTTCAAAGGCGATACACAATTTGTAAGACAAATTACAAACCACACAGGCAATTTCGCTTACTTTGTAGATAAGGACATAATATACAAAATGTCTAAATTATTTTTCGTTTAAGAATTTGTTTTTGTTACATAGTCCAACCTATGTAAACTTTATATGAAATGTTGAAAATGTAAAATAAAATAATGAATGAAAATGAATACAATTAATAAATACGATATGCTCAAACATAAAATTAGTACTGAAATTAAAAACGGTTGTGTTTGGTTTTTAAAACAGCTGATAACATTGTTGATTGTTGCCAGGCCAAGTTGCTTACTTACTTTCTTTTTTGAGGTTATTTAAAGCTGAAATGGTTTTTACCACTACAGAAAGTTTTTGACTATTTCGTAGGCCTTATTTTCGTCCATACATAACAGGTCGTTCTGGTGGCCCTAGTGTAACATTCTTGGGTGTTATCTCAATTACATTTTAAGTGGATTTTGACTGTGCCCGTTTAAGAGAATTATATAAAACTATGGTTCAACTATGGTACATATTATATCAATAAAACAATAATTCGACCACGCAGCTGAACCACTGACGTGAGTAGAGCAAATTTCTAAAATTAAGTTTATATGCCTATGTTTTAGGGTTTCAACCCACAATTTGGGAAATAGATCGATTCACGATCTTCGCACGCCATTCCTCATATTAGGAGTATTTTCAATACATAGTGCATTGCGTGCTTCGCACGCCATTCCTTATATTGGGTGTATTTTCAATACACAATGCATTGCGTGCTTCTCACGCCAACCCTCTGAAGGATCCACCACATGGCTTTGAACCAGGTACATTTATGGTATTTTATGTTTTGATTGATTTTGGGGGAACCAAGCGAGCTATGAGGTCGCGTAAAAAAACAAAATGTGCAGAATAATATCTTACATGTATATTTTTGAATAAACCTCAAAAAATTCATTCTCGTAGGAAAAATCTCAAAAAATAGTTACTTCCGGTAAAAAAATGTGCTTCCAGTTGTTGGGTTTTTTTTGTAACAAACTCGTCCAAGTAACGTAGACATCCAACATATGTACCAAATTTGGACCAAACCGAACTTAAAATGAGGCCGCTAGAATGCGAACACATAGATACATAGATATAAACATATATATATATATATATATATATATATATATATGATTTTTAATTGAACCCCAAAATGTGTTCTGGGGACCATGATCGGTGCCCATTTGCTACTGCCGACCTTAGATCTTACCATAAGGGTCACTGCAATAGCTCATTTTTCCTATGGAAATTCGCTAATAACGTCAATTACTTACTTAGCTTTTCAGATGTCTGTTGATACTGCATTCGACACTAAAGAAATAATTATACATATAATACAAGTTTGATAGTTTATAAATAAAGGTTTAAAACAAAAATGATAAATTAATTTGAGATATTCAAATTATATATATATATTGAACAAAAGATTTTATAAATTCAGTTATGGTTTTACATGTTTGTTTAAATGTTTTTTTTTACACCTATTATACCACTTACATGATTACCTTAAGTTTACAAACTAAAGCTCACCCTTAAATAAAATTAGGAAGATTAAAAACAAAAATTATAATACAAAAATTTTTAAATTTAAAAAAGTTCGTTTATATAAAATAAAAATATGTGTTTATTACTTATATAATTCCAAATATTTAGTCCCTTAAGAACTTGAGCCAAACGTTTGCAAGCTACGCCACATCTGATAATTTTTAAATTTTATTTTATACAGTTTTGGTTAATCCATAGGATCTGTTAACAGATTCAATACCATGGTTTTGTATTAATGATTTTCACAGTAAGAGAAACAAAATTAACACATCATTGAAAGTTAATTATAACTAGATCAGCACAAATGTATGAATAGTTGTTGAATGGTCCATTCATTTTATAAACTTGTTTTGTAATTAACTGTTAAAGAAGTGGTTGTAAACGGCATTGGTTATAATAAGGGCTTAGGGGAAGAAGCGGCAAAGTCCACTCGAATTTTTTTTTTCAGGAGAGTGTTTTAAAGTCTAAAACCTAATATAACTTTAGAAAACCCAGAATATAAATTAACACAAAATTCAAGTAAATGCACAAACCAATTTAAATTTTCTATTAGCCTAAAAACTGAAATGCAATAAATATGATATTCATAATTAATTATTTACTTGATTTATGTCAAAATATTCAGACGAAAATGGGAGTTTAGTAAACTACTGACATTTAGGTATGCTTTTTATCCATTTATACGTTATTGTAAATGCAGTTCTAAAGAGTAATGTAACAAAATACCACTTAAGATAGTCGGACCAGTCGTAAGTACTACATATTAATACGCAATAATCAAAAACGGGAAAATAAACAAACAAACTCATGTCAGGTCGAAATACTAATTTGTATATAATGTAGAAGTTATTTCCTTTAAATTACTATCGGTATTATCTTGATGGCGTGTTTTAAATCAATATTTGTTTCAAGAAAATAAATATACAATTGTCTCACTCTTTTGCGGCTGAATATATATATTAATAAATACAAACTTTATTGCATGTGTATGTAAATCGCTGCCCAGTAGGCATTTTGCTCCTTGACGCCAGTGGCTCACAAAGGATTGATTAGTTTATATTTAAATTGTATATAATAACTAGGTGGGTCCACGCCTCCTCGCTTTTATCTCCATAATACAGTTCCAGATAGCTCCAATTAGCATGGAGCGCAAAGAGGGGAGTGTGCAAGGCTCCTACACCGGCTCCCACTAGTCAGGAGAACATTTCCCCTCTCGCGGCGGAGTACAGTCAGAGCACCGCTCCTCGTATTCGTCTGCCGCCTGCCTACCTAGCTCATATCTGCTCCTCAGTCGTGTTGTTTATATATCAACACTTTTTGGTAGTGACTTTACTGAAGACTCACAGTCGAGTAGGAGAGGGTAAGATGTTATAGCGCATGCTCAAGTGACCCTTCACGTTGCCTGGCAATATCTGTAACTATAATATTTTCTTGCAAATAACGATTGATTAGGACAGAGGCAATATCTAGATTGAGGTCTGGGGGGGTAGCGGTTACCTGAATAACGACGCATGCGCAGTAGAACCAGAGTTTTGTGCGTGAATGACACGAATGTTTTATATAACGGAGAGATATATTACTCGCCTACGAAAGATTAAAACGTATACATGTTAGGTACAACTTAGTATACAATATACACAGTCAAACCAATTAACAAAATTATGAAAGTTTACTTTACATAATTAAATACAACACTTTTAAGTTGGAAAACGTCACGGGTTCTTTGGCAAGCGAGTCAAACTTGAAAAAATTCTGTTTTTTGGAACAACTCGAGTTTCTTGAATACCGCCCTACTGAATATAATTAACAACCGATCCCTATAGACACAACCATCCCTCCTCACGATAAAGCAATATACGTACTTATAGGTATAACTAACTATACAGTAGTTTTCATATAGTTTGCCTTTCATAGCCAGGAATCTTTTGATACCAACCAATGAATAAATAAATTTAAGTAGGGCATCAAAGAGGGAAAATCTCTTATAGGTAGAATAGAAAACGTGAGCAGGAAACAAATTCCGTGTATAATATTAAGTTGGAAGACTGACATCAAATCATATTTAATTATGCAGCACTATTTTATCACTAACATATATACAATATTTATAACAGACATGTTAAAGTCTGTTTCTACAGGGAGGCTTAACTAAAAACTACTTCTCTGATTGTTGTAATAATGCTGTGTTAAGCATATCTATTCTTGTAGAATGCACTATTTTTATATCGAATTTTTTAAATTCGAATTAATAGTTATTAAAAAACGGTACCAGGAATTTTCACATACTTTCTCACAAACATATTTAAATTATTAAACAGATTCACTGTGACTTCATTTGTAGGAGGGGTAGGAGAGGTGATATTAAAGTAGGGGATTAACTAATAAATATTATTATTATTAGCTAGGGAGAAAACTATTCCACCGATTTCGAACAAATTTGCACCAAACACGTCAATTAGGCCTCTATAGATACACGAAAAAAAGGTTTTTAAACATTTTGAAAAACAACCTCCTTTTCTGCCAAAAACCCCAAAAAAATCTGTTATTATTATTATTAGCTAAACGAGAATTTTTAGAAAGCTGTGTTTTTTTTGCAAATGGTAACACATTAAGGGCTACAAATAAGAAAAATTTTATCAAAATCGTTAGAGCCGTTTTTTTATAAAATAATAATAACAGTTTTTTTTTTTGGGGGGGGGGTTTGGCCAAAAAGGGGGTTGTTTTTCAAAACCTTTTTTCGTTCTTCTATACAGACCTAATTGACATGTCCCATTACGTCAAGCAGTACATCTCAAATTGAAAGTTAATCCAATTATTTTTACAATAAATGATCTATTCCGTGTTAAAAGGAGAACAGTTGGTTTGTATAGCTTACAGTTTAACTTATGAACTATGTATGCATATAAATATGTATGTATATAACTAGTTTATAAGCTATTTATAAAGGAATATATAAACCTCAATCGCTTCACCAAAATTAATATTTTATTTTGGTGAAGCGATTGACGTTCGAGCCTCCTACCATTTGCTTTAGCGCGCTTTAACGTTACAACAGAAAATGGTAAATTATATGTAACAGGTAAATCAAATAGTCTGTCACCGACTGAATCAAAGAGTAAAAGACAGAAGTAAACAATTCAAAGAACACCTTGTAACTCCTTTGTAATTAACAAACTTGGCGACAATGAATTATTTGTAATTGCCAGGTGATGGAAATTACTTTCTCTTCTTTAAGCAACAAATTGAGCAATCTTTGAAGCATTAATCTGATCTTTTTATTCATTAAGCTTTCTGGGGAAACATTATTTCGGTGGAAGTGAAAACTGTTTATTTTGCATATAGAATACTATATAAAATGTTTATACATATAAATGTTATGAGACAAGGTCTGGATAGAGAGAGAGAAAGAGAGAGAAGAGGGGGAGGAAGAGAGAGAGAGAGAGAGAGTTAGAGTTAGATAAAATACATAAATGAATGGCATGAGTGACGGAGAGAAAATTATAAAGAGAATGAATGAATACGTGTGTTTAATATCCTAAACGAAGCTAAACTAGGGAAGGGAGAAAGAAAGATCAATTGATTGACATAAATTCTTTATTTTAGGGGAAGTAAATAAATCAGAAGATTTAAAAAAATGTTCAATATTAACATTAAATCTTAAGTCTAAAATTTCAAGTTTTGGTATGTAATTAGTTTAAATGACGCTCAATTTTTCTTAGTACATTCAATAAAGCAACTTTACGAATAGATTAATTATAACAGCTTACTGTAGGCCTACAGACTGTTCACATTGAATCCTATAATACACAATTATTACATTAATTAAAATTAGTGTAAAATTAAAACTATAATTGATGAAATTAGAATTAATTTTAAATTTGTTTGGGTCGTGGAATTTACGTGTTATGTGAAGATTACTTAAGAACGTGGTTTTAGGGATGTTGGAAAAGGAAAAGTCCCATGGAATATTAAAGCTGGAGGAGTTAGTAAGTAGGTTATGATTTCATAAATAAGGAAAACCATAATTAAAAAATTAATAAAACTGTATTTTGTTTGTGGTAGCCTAAACTGGATTGTTTTAAATAATAATTACCTTTTCTTAGAAGCTGACGTACAATCCTTGTGTTTGTCGTCAATCTTATACCACGACGGTCGTTTCAACTATTTTTCCGTCATTATCAAATGAGTGTGCAAACTGCAACATTCTGCAAGCTATCGTATAGCTTCTAAGAAAAGGTAATTATTAACAAAAATGTTTACAGAAAAGTAAAGTAGGCCTACTAGAACCAAAGAAAAATGTGAGGTGGTATAGGGTCAAGCCAATAGTAGAGCAGGATGATTTTGGCCAAGTCTTAAACCTTATTTGGTGATTTTAGAACAATAATTAACCTAAATAAGTACAATTACTAAAATGATCACAACATCGAAAGATTGGTCCTTGCACACCCTACGAAGCAATGTATTAAATTACATCGAGATTGCAAATTTCGCACTCTATTGCACACTATCTATATTTTGACAATGTAAGTTTGCTAAATCCATTTCAATATTATTTACAACTTATTCATTTTAAGTGGCTAACCAAGCCAAGAGTTTGCTAGTTTGGTAAAGTAGAAAGCATGTTTCAGCTACTATTAATTCAATTTAAATTATCAAAGTTTACCACATTAATGTCACCTTAATAAAATAAAACCCGTACTTACTGCAAAGAAGACAACAGAACCCATGTTAAAGTGCAACTACTCTGTACTAATGCAAGTCCATTAGATAAACTCCTTAATTACATTTTGTGTGAGACCGAACAAGATTTCCCAAGAGTATTTCCAGCTAAAATTATTGACATCTTTCTTATTTACTCTTAGAACGGGTCTGGATTGTAAACGTTCAAATATAGTAATTCAACATTTGAAGAGTACTAGACTGTATTTACTGTAAGTTCTTGCAGTTTGTTAAGTTTTATACATAACTAGCTGTCGTACCAGTTTGCACCCGTGTTGAAGATAAGTAACACTTTCAAAGCTCTTAAGAGGATCGTTAATGTAACAAAATCAATTATTAAACGACATACGACTATTTGGTACTTGGAGACACAATATCTCAAGAAAACTTTTGCCTAAGCTAACTTTTTATTATTTCTACTACAGTGAGCCTAAATTATGTGGATTATCTGTAGTCTGAAGTTCTAAAATAGTAAAGTTTCTATTGCGTTTAAATTAAAAAATTACACACACATTCTTATTTTAAAATTTAAGGACTAGATATAACCTCAAATCAAATTTAGTAAAAACTATTAAATATTTAAATCAATTTATTAAGTTTATGAATAAATATAATCTTCTGTTATTGGATAAAATTGTTTGCTATGTCAAGATAGCACAAGATGAACTTTAAAGATTACTGCTATACATTTTAAATTAAGTTTTGATTATATTATTTGATTTGGTTATAATATCTTGACATGGTAAACAATGTTTGATGTTATTTTTTTAGATATTTATTTAATTTCCAGACATATAGATTCACCATACAAAATAAAAAAAAAAACTAGAAGATTTAGAACATAATTACACAAAGTACAATAAAGTATAAAATAACATTTTAACCTGTAATGTAAAAAAATATAACTTAAATTTTTAATAACAGAATATGAAATTAAATATTTGGCATTCTCTAAGGCAAAGCCGTTTTTAGGTTGCAAAAGTAATTTCTATTTAAATTATAAAACTAGAGTAAAAAAAGGGCTAAGGGAGCAGATAAATTTAAAAAACAAAAACATATTAGCAAAACATACAAATGGCGAGAATTAAATTTAAGACAATTTAACGGGAATACAAACAAACATAGCAAAACTAATGAAAAGGTTTAATAGTAGGCCTAATTATACTTGTATAAAACATTATATACACAATAAAAGGTTTAACAATTATTTTATAAAACGTTATATTTAAAAAAAAATACTCAAGATTTTACTGTATTTAAATTTTAATTGCACAATACACATGCATACCCTTTTCTACACACAAACTAAAACTACTTTCAGTCTCTCTCACAAAGACACACCCTCACACACAACATTGTTCCATCACACCCTCACACACAACATTGTTCCATCACACCCTCACACACAACATTGTTCCAACACACCCTCACACACAACATTGTTCCAACACACCCTCACACACAACATTGTTCCAACACACCCTCACACACAACATTGTTCCATCACACCCTCACACACAACATTGTTCCATCACACCCTCACACACAACATTGTTCCATCACTTCCTCACACACAACATTGTTCCAACACACGACCACATCCAATAAGATCTCAGCATCGTCAATGCTCAATAACCAATTCTTTAGCATTACACTGTAGCAAATATTTTGTACCACATTTTTTTATTTTGCCTGGAAATTTATTGTAGAGTAAGAGTAATTACAGGGAAGATATTTAAATAAATTTTTAAACTTGCTTTGGGTACCTTTATTTTGCTTTCACATCTTAAAAAATTATCCATTATGTTGCAAAAAACTGAAGAACCATGACTCCTAATGTAAAATACTTTAAGGACTTTGTAAAAAAAATTAATAACGAAGAGGCAATTCAGAGAGGTATCGATACAATAATAAAGACAACAACTGTCTCGTTTTATTTAATACAAGTCGTATGAACCTCTTCTCTACTACCACCAATGCACAATTATTTTTAATATACGTACCTCCTGACAACAGATCCCTTATGGGCCATGGACAAATCAATTTTCCGTAAAACGGTTCCCGTGATGACATAATTTAGGTGAAAAATACACTCACAATGTATTTAAGTAAATATTGGTTAATTTAGAAGTTAAATTAGCAATATGCGCTTTCCAAGTTATACGTTCATCTTAAGTATAACCCATTAACTTAAGGTACATGAATTCTTTTGTTTTATTTCAATGCATGAACAGCACACAGAATTTCCGACTATACCATAATTATTTATATCAAATAGGGGCTTTAAATTTAAACTCTTCTCTAAGATTAAAACTTTTATAACAACTTTTACCGGATCCGTATTTAAAACCATAAAATGTTTGAAAAAACCACCAACAAAACATTTTATAACTTCTAAAATCAGTCTAAATTGGTGACGTTGTACACAAGTTAGTATAATATTTCAAAGTTATAAATTGAAATTTATGATTTCATATCGTAATTGAAAACCAAGTTCAGATAAAATTTTTTGTAATAGCAAACATTACATGAGATTGATATTTTTTCGTGTGCATCACTTCAACAAAGCCGTTCCATTTAATCTATTCGCAAAGTAACTTTATTTGATGTACTCTGAAATATCAGTATGTATGTGACTGTAGCAGTTAAAAATACACGATATATTTTCAACTAACAAAAAGCTTTTATATTGTGCTTAAAATTATTTTCAAACTAGTCCTTAATATTTCACTCTTACATTTTCCCCGCATTTTGGTATTCTTTGTGCGAAAAAAAACAGTTTCCGTTTCGTTAAAATGTTTTCAAAACAGCGAAATAATTAAAAACGTTATGTTAATGTTTCTAGGCCAGACGAATTTTGTTGCGTAAAGAAGAGAAAGTAATTCCACTGCCTGGAAATTACACACAATTCATAACAAGTTCGCTAATTAAAAAGACGTTAGCCTTCAATACTTACTATGCTTTGAATCTTTCAATTCTCCCTCCCACTCTTTGATTCAGTCGGTGACAGAACGTTTGATTTACTTGTTGAAAATAAAAGTTTCACTTTTCTAATGTTAAATTTATTAATATTAGGGTAGGCGCCAAAACAAACGTCAGATGTCATTTGAATCATATGGATTTTAAATTTGTGAAATATGAGTAAATTGTGCATCAATCGCTTTACCAAAATAGGATAGATAAATAGTGTTTGTTTTACTTATACTATGCGAACCAAATTTTCGTCTTTGTAGTAGAGAATAGATAATGTTAATAGTGCACATGTCATTAAATTCAATTTGAAATTAATATGATAAATATTTCCCTTCATGTTGGTGTTTTCAGCCATTCAGTATGTCTCACTATACATTTAATATCAATTACACTCAAGATTCACTTAAGCATTAGTTAAGAAATCAAAGATCCTTTTAAACACTTTATGCACCTAAAGTGTAGAGCCCGTTATGTTTTTACATGTTACAGGTTCCAACTGCAAACTAGACACAGTGTAATCACTGACACCAAGTCGATTACCAATATTACTTTGCGCACACTGGTTAAGCTACAATAAAATTAATGATGTCGTTTGACAATGTATGGATTTCAAAATCAAGTCCCCTATAAAAATAATAACTGCTGTTATTTGATCACAAATATTAAATATGAATATCATCAACAAAGAAATTAAATACAATAAAACGCAAAATGACTGAATAAGGCTTACCCTTTGTTCCGCGAACTTCAATGTCTGCATTATATAGGATTAAATACAACATATAATACTGCATTATCAGTTAGTTTCGGTTATTGTTGCGTTGAAACAGATTAAATAAAACAAAATTTAATTTACATTGTGTTAAAGTATAAGCTTTTTAGTAAAATTATGAAAAACTGTGCACTCTATTTCTGTACTGTATATGAATGAAAGGACTTGTCCTGAAGATAGTCAGATGGTTTTAGTAGTTAGTTGGCTATAATCAAACACATTTGAACAGTCTTTTAGGTTACTCAGTTTCTCAGTTTTTTTTCCATTCTTCGCAAATTTTAATATTTTAAAACCATTTTTGTAACTAATTGACCAAGCGAAGCGAGGTCTCCATTTTAGCTCTACCGTTCGGCATTTCGTCTGTGTGTCTGTCTGTCTCACGATTACGGCCAAACGCCTTGACCGATTGTGATGATTTTTTGCCTGAATGTTCCTTATTTTAAGGCCGAGCGATGTATGTACTCGGGTTTTTCCATTTTTCATTTTTAATCCCTCAAACAAAATAAAAATGGCGGCCACACCGTTTCTCCCAGTGTAAGCTTTTTCCAAAGCCAGTTTGTGGCTTAACCGTAAGTCGAATTTAAAAACTAATAGCATTTTACGAGTAGCAAATTTGATTGTAAACAAAATTGTATTCTTGATTTTTTCCGTATCTACAACGATAGGCTCACAAAATGGCCGCAAACTTCAAATTTGTTAAAAACTCGTCCAAGTTTTTGTATTTTAACTAAGTTTTTATACGTTTATTCTAAACCAATTCAAAAGTGTTCCATAGCTTTATTGTAGAGAAAGGTTCAAAGAATTCATATATGCCAGTAAAAAAGTGATTGAAGTAAAATTAAGAAAGTTATTAGCTCAAGAATCACGCATGTTCAGTAACGAAAGGAAAAAGTCTAACTTTAGGCCTACATAAAAAGCAGTAAAAATGTTTTATTATTTTTTTCAAAAAATTAAAACAATTTCGTAATTTAGTTCTAAATAGAACTTTGCATAAAAATATTTATCAATTTCAAATTTTTTATTTTGAAAACGCCAGTTTTTATGTTTCTACTACAAGACTACTAACAAAACTAGGATTATTTTGAATAGTAATTTAGAAATACTATATCCTTTGCCAAAAAATGACAAATTATTATAAGAAAGTGTAGAGAATAAATCAAAGAATTGTACTATACACTTGTAAATTATTATTCCATAAAAGTATTTGATTTAGCTTTACTTGAATTACAAAATGAGATGAAACAAATGAAATCTCGATAAAGGACCGTGGACAGCGTGGGAAGTGTTCGTTCATGGATTGAGATCACTATCACGACGCCTTAACATCGTCTATTTTCATTATTTCTAATATTTTAATATAATATGGAACTGTAAATGCATTGTTAAGTTTTAGTTATTTAAGTATGTAAATATTCAATTTTATGTTTTCCCTCAATAACACGATATTTTTA
>JAGFPH010002728.1:106503-130298 GCA_018207615.1 Philaenus spumarius | reverse complement strand
TGTAAATATTCAATTTTATGTTTTCCCTCAATAACACGATATTTTTAACTACCTTACTCATTATTAACCCAAATAAAACGCAATGCCCCCTAAAAGAAATTCTTTAGCAGTTGCAGCGCAAGAAAAGAAAAAAAATGAGAACTAGAAACCTCCTAATCTCGGGAATTGCAAAATAATTTTTCGTTGTCTAAACCTTTTGCTTACTTCCTTAAAAGCACACTTTTTTTAACCTAAGCTCAAAACCATATTTGTTATTTCAACGAGCGAGGTCTACTACTGTTCACAGAACTACTAGTATTCAGGTTAAATTTTTAGTAGGAGTAAGAAATGTTAGTTCTACACAATTGTTTTATAACTAGGCAACTTGATATAATAAAACATAAACAGAATCTCACAACTAATACGTTTACTAACTCAGACGCCTATCAACGACAAAGTCGCCATCTTCAGTCATGCACGAGTTAAATAGTCGTACAATGAGCTACAAATATTGTAGCTCGTGCTTCACTGAAGATGGCGACTTTGTCGTTGAAACACGTTTGAGTTAATACACGTATTAGTTGTGAGATTATGTGTTCAATTATATCTTCTCACAAGTTAAGCTCAATAATTATTTATAGGCACTGATATTTTGTAAACTTGTATTTAGACGTTTATTACTATTTATCCAGATCTTAGGCTATAATTTATCTTAGACATTAATTAAAAATAAATTACAGCAAGAAACAAAATATTCAGATCTTTTAATTAGCCACACATAAGTGTATATTTACGTAAAAACTAACAGATGAAATGAAAAATCATTAACCTAACCTAAAAACTTTATAAATGTGTGTGTTTTAAAACATAAAACCTTTTATTAATTTAAATCGCACTAAAAAATATAATCAACATTTCAGAATTTAATTGAGCAAACAGCTGATCATTAATTTTGTTCTTTTATGTAGGCCTATATATAGTTAGGTTTTTTGCAATACAACTTTGATTATTTTAAACAGCCATCATTGTTTAAGCGTCAATTGGAAAATGTTTTCATCCTTTGCCCACATATAATTTTGTTTATTCATATCAACTCTAGCATCGCCTTCTGGAATATTGTTATTCTTTTTCAGTCCACCTGTATACTGTGGAAACTTAATTTTATAATTCAAAGCTAGCAAAGAAACTAAGTTATACCAATCTGTATTGTCAGCTGGTGTATATATATTCGCCTAGTACACAGGCAGATCTGTAATAAAAATATCAACCATGTGTTGTAACAACTATGATAAGGAGGCTTTTTATGATTATTTTCTCCTTTTTCTGCCGATAAAATTGTATCTTTACTTAAATTTAATGGATTTGTATTGTATTTAACGCATGCGTTTCTTCAGATTCGAGAGGTCGAATCAATAACACTTTAGTGTGAGAGGCATTAGATAATTACATAGACGAGAAGTCATAGTTATGATTATTGATATATTTATATAAATGTGAAAATTGATTACAATTTAAAAATTACAGTACCTTGTATCTTCTAACTAAATTATGATATCTACTTACAATTAATTTTTTAAACTTGAACCATTGACATGTAGTCATGTAGTGTGAAATTTGTATGAAGTTATTCTTTTTGTGGAAAAATATATTTTATTAATATTTCTCTGACAGTGTATTTGTTTTACGCTAATGATATGTATGGTAATGTCGTGTTTAGGAGGCGTCGCCATTTTCACTGGTTCTAACCAGTAATGCACAATGGTTACTTTTAATAATTCGTTCAGTTGCCCTACGTGTTGTTGATTAGTTATTTTAATAATTACATTTCGGTAAAACTTTTGAGACAACTGATGGTAGAAGCACTTTGCACGTATATATTTACAAGTTGGCAATCAATTTTGAAAGAAATTAAATTGACTGTGTAACATGTTGATGCACTTTTATTGATATATCCAGACAAACTTAAACGCGTTTCAAGAGGGCGAAGAAAGTAAAACAACCTGTTAGAAAACAAACTATTCACGTTAAAATGTTCTGCGTGTTTTCAGTAATATTTCTTGTAGAGCGCAACAAGAACTCATGACTTACAATTCTATTATTTAATTTTTGACTCGCGAGATAAACGAATACACCAGTAATTTATACTGCAATTTTGTTAGCATTTTTGTGGTAACCAAGTCACTATTAATTATTAATTATATTATTATTGTGAATCAATTATTGATTTGTTTCTTCTTCATCTGAAGCATAAAGGTAACACATAACCGTAAAGTTTACATTCTACTGTATAAGCACTGCACATATGTACAAAAAGTAGGCTAATGAATGCTATAGAAAAATACGAAATATACAAAGAATTCAAAAACAAACAAGACTTGAAATAACTTTCATTTCACTTCCACCACTTGTATGACATGGCCATCAAATATTTATTTTTCACAAGATAAGTAGTAATGATCAGTCTGCTTGCGTAATTTAGGCAGTCCTATAATACCCTAATAGTCAAGGTACACACCTAATCCCAGTGACACTAGTGTTTTAATTCAATGTGTACGTGTAGTTTGTATTTATTTTAATGTGCGACGATCTCTTCTGCGTGATTACGTTCTGATGATGGAGTTACGACTCCGAAACAAGTCGACCTAAAAACCTACGACTAGAAGTCACGTGTCTGACCGACAAAGGTAATATAATTGATTAATAAATTATTCCTAAAAATTAAAGTTTTAGCAAAGTAGAAGATGTTTAACCAAACGCCATGAATTATTATTTTTCTAGCACTGTGTCGTTCAATCTGCATTTGTATACAATGTTTGTTATCAACGGATTTAAAATGCAATCAATTTCTAGATAAATACTGACATTGTTTGGTGAACGACAAAATATTAATTATAAATGTCAACAAAGAGGAGATGAAAATAAATGCGAAATGGCCGAATATTACTAAACCCTGTGAAACTCAACGCCTGCATTGCATGAGTATAATACAGCAGCACTTATAGCCCAGTCGGTATAGGAAAACTACCAGTAATTTGCAATATGGCTGATTTTTTTTTATAAGTACCTTAAAGTATGTACATTAACATAAAAAAAAGTTTACCAGTCTATCGATTTCCCAAAGTCGAAAAAAAATCGATTATCATTTTTGTTCGATTATCCTTAATATTTCGAGCTATGATGAAGATAGAGAAAAATACAAAATACCACCGTATAGGGGAGGTATTTTTCAATAAAAAAGGACATATGTATTTATTTCCTCCGAGCAATGGTTTGTCTGGAAAAATTCGATAATGCAGGTATATATTTTGCAGCAGGGGAAATCACTAAAAGGAGACATCTTATTCATATATGAAGCGTTGGGTCATTCTAAATTGGCCGAATTTTAATATATCGAATTGAAACTTGACATAGGAGTTAAAATATATATATTAAACATTTATGCTGAGTCTCAGCTTGTTATCTTGAAAATTACCCGATCTAGAGCCACTTGACTCATCAATGGGTTTCTCGATTTTAGGAGTACCGGACCCACGAAATAATTTTAATCGGCTCCAGTTTAGAAAATTTTCAAAATATCAACCTGAAAGTTTTTTACAAGTTATATATATATATATATATTCAAAAAAGTTCAAGGAGTATAAAGCTTTTTCATTATTTACTTTTAAAAGCACAAGCAAATTAAAAAAGTATAATTTTAGACCTTTTTAGATTTTTCATCAAAACGCTTGAGTTGATCAGCTGCAGATTAGTCATTTTTGAAAATATAGTTTTTAAAATAAGTATAGCAAAAAACAATTGTATTTGTAACTTCTGTACCAATTTTTAAATCGATATGTTCAAAAATGACGAAAATGGAGTCGTTGAATCCAAAAGTGTTATAGTTAAAACGAGATAGGTAAAACAGAAGACTATTTTCAAGCGCCTCGTTTTTAAAAATCTCAAGAAAAAAATCGTTCATACTTACTAAGAATATTTATATTGGTGTACTCAACTTGTAAAACAAATTTGGTGTTGATATTCCAAAAATTGACGAAACTGGAATAGATTGAAATTAGTTCGTGAGTCCGGTACTCCTAAAATCGATAATCGAAGTCGACTCCTAGATCTGGTCACTTTCAAGATAACAAGCTGAGACTCATCATAAATGTTTAAAATATATATTTTAACTCCTACGTCAAGTTTCAATTCGATATATTAAAATTTGGCCAATTTAGAATAAGCCAACGTTTCATATATGAATAAGAAAGATGTCCCCTTTTAGTGATTTCCCTGTTGCAAAATACATACCTGCATTTTCGAATTATTTCCAGACAAACCATTGCTCGGACGAAATAAATACATATTACTGTTTTTGTTGGAAAATACCTCCCCTACACGGTGGTATTTTTTATTTTTCTCTATCTTCATCCCAGCTCGAAATATTAAGGATAATCGAAAGAAATGATAATCGATTTTTTTTCGACTTTAGGAAATCGATAG
Organism: Philaenus spumarius; assembly: GCA_018207615.1. Taxonomy (NCBI): domain Eukaryota; kingdom Metazoa; phylum Arthropoda; class Insecta; order Hemiptera; family Aphrophoridae; genus Philaenus; species Philaenus spumarius. The sequence goes on along the minus strand of JAGFPH010002728.1, from coordinate 125,840 downwards.
ACTGGTAACCTTTTTTTTATGTTAATCTACATACTTGAATGTACTTATAAAAAAAAAATCTGCCGTATTGTAAATTACTGGAACTTTTGGTCTAAAATTACCTCTACCGACTGGCCTATTATTGTTTCAATAAAATATATTACTATAGTGTAATAGTTATTTACGTACCTTAAGCTGTAAGAGCGCTAATTACAAGCCGAGGGCGAAGTTTGAGGGCACGAGTGCGTAGCACGAGTGCGTTAAAGCCCAAGGCTGTCATGGCGCTTACAGCTTTAGGTACGTACACAACTTTACCCCCCCCCCTAAGTCAGCACCCCCCTCTTACAACGAGGCATATAAATAACAATGAGACATTACAACTAAATACACTCTATGTCTGAAGGTAGACTTTCTTCAGATTCACTCATTTTCATCAACTATAATAGGCCGTTATATTAAAACAATAAACTGAGGTTACGTTTGTACGAAAACAACAACTAAGTTATGGCAAAATTGATTGTTTCAAATTAAACAGCTGACGCTGACTACTAGCGCTCTTGCGACCACTTCTCGAACTAGTAGCGGGTTGTAATGAAATAACATGCATTATTACATATCATGGAGCTTCTATTACATATCATGCAGCTTGTAAACAAGAACTTTACACGCCGCTCGGGATAGGGACGTTTAACATGGGGTGGGCGGTAAAATAACATATACTAGGTATTTAACTTAATGGTAAACTGTGAGTTGATGAGTAATTTATGTTTAAGGTTAGTGTACCTATTATAAACCTTATTCTCAAGTAATCGAAATGAAAATGTTGTTTTCTTTCTTCTATTTCACCTAAGGTTAATATGTAACAAATTTCAGCTATCTATGTTGTTGGAAGTTTGAGGAATTTAAATGTATTTTATAAGTAGTTACCCTATTTTACCCCTTATTAGAAGGTCGTGGTGGATTTTCGATAGGTGCACTTTTTCTATGTAATATTTATTAAATAAATGTACCAAATTTCAGCTTTTGAGCTTCTAATGAAGTAAAAATAATTAAGGTTTATTCGTTTAGGGATTGGTATTTAGGTTTGCATCCCTTAAAATAAAAGAATCAAAATACGAATACAATAATTTTGTTATGTAACATAAGAAACAATTGTGCAACATTTCAACTCTCTGTTCTCATGCGATTGGAATGTGTAAGCCTATCGTTTTAGAGTAGTTACCCAAATTTTAACCCCATATTGTAACTAAAAAACCACCAAAAATTACAGTTAGCTCCCTCTTGTGTTGATTATATTTAAATTATATGAAAAATACTAATACGTAGGGACTTTTCGTATCAAAAACAACTAGTTTGGGTCTGACTATTTAATTAGAAAGTTACAAAGAAATGTACTTAAATTGAGCACACCAAAGACATATAACTGAACCTTTTATTTCAATTGTATAAATACATCTAATACGGATACATAATAATTTATTCAATAACATCACATTTTAATCTAAATATTACACCTAACTCTTCGGGCAAAACTGAGTTCAAACTCCTACTCCCCAAATATGGGTTCCCATATTTAACTTCTAAATAACACTCCCAATACATTACCTTACGGAAACTGATTCTAACTCAAACCTAAATGTGAAAACAATTGTTCCCTTAGTATTCACAAGCTGGTTCCAATTATGTCCTGGTTGCTTCGTCGGCCACATCAGCTTCCTTGAGTCTAATCGGTTGTAGCTCTTCGACACCGACTGGTTTACCCCAAAAAACCTCGTCTCGTGAAATAATAATGATATACAACCTACTTGTTCCTAATATTAACAACCTGCTTTGATGTTATAATAAAAATATAATGTTCCACTACTTTGACGGGCCATTACTTTGAAACGAAGCAAGATACTAAGCTCTAGTTTGCGCCATTCTGTTTCTCTTTTTAATAACTTTACAATGGTGTATTAAATGACCTACCTTTACATTCGAAATTGTTAATATTGTATCCTTCGCCGCAAGCCTCCAAAAATTAAAGGAAGTCATATATGTCAAAAAATGTGTTCTGTTATGCAACGCAAAATATATACAAAGTTTTGTTAACTTATTTTCAGTAAAAAAAACTATAGGGGGTTAAATAAAATTATGAACACTCTATAGGAAAGAATTTCATTAGATTTTTATTTATTTTTTTTATTTTAAGGTGTAAAATATTGTTCGTATACAATGATATAGGTAAAATATACTCATTGGCGTAAAATGTACCGCAAAACATGATTATTAATTGTGACGATCGTTTGTCCTCGTAAGGAACAAACTGGAGGAAAACGTGGTTTTTGGCATTTACTGGTGCAAAGTTGATCATGTAGGCGAAAAAAGTAAACATAGATAACTCTGCGTTTTTGGGCAAGAGAACTTGGTATGCAATAATATTTTGAATTACTAATGGTTAGGCTCAATACTTACCCAATATACATTTGATTCAATTACTCATATCTGAGGGACCAGCGATTAGCTGATATTACATGTATACAATATTTCTAACCTAAACTCTTCTTTCCTTGAGGTATAATAATTTAATACAATTATTTAATTTATTTGCAACAAATGGCATTTATATATTTTATAAAAATTATATGTATATATCGTTTCTATATTTGCCACACACATAGAGAGTAGTCTGGTAGTTTTCATGTAGATTCTGAAAAAAAAATCTGGTAATTGGTTAACCGTGCAGGCCAACCATAGAACTTCCCGCTTAGTTTGAATTTTAAACGCTTCAAAATGAGTTTATTTGTTAAAATACCAAAAAACTAAAATTTGTGAATTTTTAAACAACGATAACTTTTGAATGCGTCGTTCGATTTTCATTTTTAAAAAAGCATTCTACGCAGTTTTTAAAGCACAAAAAGAAAATGTACAGGTTTATATTGATTGGTTGAGAAATCTGGAAGATATGTTAAAAAAATACCAAAAAACAAAAATTTGTGAATTTTTAAACAACGATAACTTTTAAATGCGTCGTCCGATTTTCATTTTCAAAAAAGCAGTCGACGCAGTTTTTTAAGCACAAAACATGTATGCATGGTTTTATTATGATTTTTTCGCACGCTTTAAAGTTATTTTTAAAAAACATAAAAATTCCATAAAAATGTAGGTTATTTTTTTAAATTTCTTTGGATTGGCTCGATGGATTAACTATCAAATCTAATCAGATCTAAGTTTTGATACACCCTTTCGAATGACATGTCGTAGAATTCAATCGGTTGATTCGTTTTTGAGAAACTGTACGACAAAAATGTATTTACACACATACATCCACACACACACACACACTCACACGGTCGGACACCTCGGCGGGAATAGTCAGAATGGCTTCCTGGGACCTCAAAACGTGGAGATTTAATGAAAACTCGACTTTCGAAAATCGGACCGAAATCAATAACTTCCCTTTATTGGTAGCGGGAAGTTAAAAAAACAAACAAAAACACAACACGATGTTTGTGTGCTAGATACAAGTGCATTGGAACACAACAATGTTACTGCAGTAGGCATAACTGGATTTCTATATACACATTTGTTTTAAGGAAGCAAATAAATAAATAAATAAAACGAAAACATTTAAATGAACGTTACAACTATGCAATATATAATCAAATAGTACTTTGCAGACAGTTAAGAAATAAATTGTCGCTTTAAGTGGATTAAAGTTAACCCAGTTCCTGACGTGCATCATTAGACTTGAAGTGATGACGTGGAGCTTGCACTTCCAGATAATCTTGCTTTGAAAGTGGTCATTACTAGTCCAGAGTTAAATTTACAGCCTGTCTACAGAGATTGTCTTAATGGTTAAATATCTCAGCTAGTTAACATTGAAATTCGAGAACCCGTCATTTTATAGGTGTTCCTAAAGTATCTTTATGATTAAAAAAATTGGAAAACGGTTGACCCTAAAGGCCATCCATGTAACTTCCCGCTAATTTAATTACAACAAACACTATTTTTGGAAATTTTGAACTGCCATAACTTTTGAATGAATCAACCGATTTTTATGCGATTTGCGGCAATCGATGCAGTTTTTCGAGTCCATTGAAAGAATCGACAACAAAAATTTTTCTGATTAAAAATGTCGGAGAAATTGAGAAAAACCCCTTTTTTGATTTTCTTTCGTTCACGATATCTCACGAACGAATTAACCGATTTTGACCGGAGTGGTAGCGATCGACGTCGCTTTTCAAGGTTAAAAGCTGATTAGATTTTGGAATTGATCGGTAAAGCCGTTTAAAAGTTATTCCAAAAAAACCTGATTTAAAAAAAAATTATTTCTTAGTTTTTTCGAAATTTCTCAGAACCTACCGGTCCGAATTAGTTGAAATTTTCAGGAAATCTTGTTTGATGGAACTCTTTAGAACGCCGTTTGGTAGGACCAAATCGGTTAAGCGTTCAAAAGTTATAAGCGGGTCACATACTTACATACACACGCACATACATACAGACAGGGTGACACCCTCTCGGGAGTGGTCAGGGAAGATTCCTAGGACCTCAAAACGTCGAGATCTGATGAATACTCGATTTTCGAAAAACGGGGTGAAACCAATAACTTCTCGATTTTAGAAAATTTTCAATTTTCTTTTAGCGGGAAGTTAAAAAGTGTTTACAAAATAATCGGTACATTTTTAATTGTATAAAAAGTCTGTTTTAGTTCAAATAGTGGTAGAGTATGTTATTGTAATATTATACTTCTTAAGAAAATAACAAGTCAATGTACCTCCAGTGACAGACTGAACTTAAATTTAGGGGTTTAAATGGATTAAGTCCCCTAAAAGAATACAAATTTAGTTCCCGAGAGAGAAAGCCTAATTTTCCACAAGTGTTTCTTAAGTGAAACATGCAAAAATAAAAGCCTTTGCATTTTGATTATTTGCGTTAGGATACAAACGCTTAAAAGAGTAAATCCTAATTATAAATTTAGGACTTAACTTACCTAGAAGCTAATAAGCTGAATATTGATGCATTTATTTAATACATTTTACATAGAAAACATAAATCTATAAAATTTCGGTCACTTTCGTCTAGCGGTTTAAAATTTGGTAACCACTCCAATACAATTAATATAAATTCCTACAAAGTAGAGAGATGAAATTTACGACATAATATTATTCTTAGGAGAAATACAAAAAAACAAAAACAGATATCCCTTTTTTAATAATTGCGTGCTATGAGAAGGCTCCATATTTACCTTAAATTCCTTCAACTCCTATAAAAGTGAGTGTATGTGAGTAACAGACCGTATAGGCAAGGTAGTACCGTTTGATTTATTCCTTAACATATTACAGCTGATTTCGTCTATCAGCTGTATACTTCTATTTGGTATTTACAAATATTTGAAACTTTTTAAAGGTTATGTTTTACAACTTTTAGGTTAGGTTTGGTGATTTTATTGTTGACCCAGCGAAACGAGGTCTCCGTTTTTAGCTTGACCGTTCGGCATTTCGTCTGTGTGTCTGTCTGTCTGTCTCAACATTACGGCCAAACGCCTTGACCGATTATCATGATTTTTTGCATGAATGTTCCATATTGCTGATTCATATTCCATATAAATATATATATATACTAGGGGAGACCCCTGCGTGCTCCGCACGCCAACCCCCAATGGTACCTTCTAAAAACATATGTTATGTCTGTAGGCGCTAGCGGCAAAATCCCCGAACTTTAATTTTCCAGAATTTCTGTCGCTATTTTGCAGCATTTAAAATTTGGTAGGGCTCAGTTTTGATTGTAAAAACTTGGCCGTTGGGCCTCAGATCGTAACATGCCCATGGTAGAACTGAATATAAAAGATAAAGAATATGCTTATGCGTGTTCAATTTCATATTGCTATTGTAACATTTCGACGTCATATTATTTTTGTTTACTTATCATAGATTGTCTAGTATATAATTGCTTGTATTTTACTTTGCTTTTTGTGATCTATGGTGTCCTGTAAATTGACTACCGCGATTTCAAATTAACATAGTCATTTCAAGTCACATACAACACACATACCACAATATAACAGTCACTTTTTACTTTCTCTCTCTCTCCCCCCCCCCCCAATATTGCTTTTTTATTTGTATTTTTATTTTTTGGATTTTTTTTTTTTGTTGCTCCCCGAACCCCGAAAAATTGTTTTGTGGAATTATCTGTGTTGGTGCTCCCTGAACAAAAAATATTTTTAGTGGAGTTATTTGTTTTGGTGCTCCCTGAACCCAAAAAAGTGCTTTTTTTGGTGATGTCTGTCCGTGTGCCTGTTAGGATGTGTACAGAGCTGGAGACCATACCAACTGTCTGATTTTGATAAAATTTGGTATGTAGGTGTAGTTCTCTAATGTCTCCAGGCATTTTTTAAATTTTTTTAATTTTTGATTTTAAGGGGGAAAGAATGTCAAAAAACAAGAAAAATCTAAATTTCTCAAAAAACGGCCCTAACGATTTTGATACAATTTGGCTTATTTGTAGTCCTTAATGTAACCTACCATATGCAAAAAAAGCATATTTCTAAAAATTCTCGTTTAGATAATGATAATAATAATAATAGTAGCTGATTTTTGGGGGTTCTTGGCCAAAAAGGGGGTTGTTTAAAAAAAAATCTAAACTTTTTTGTGCATCTATACAGCCCTAATTGACATGTTTGGTGCAAATTTGTTCGAAATCGATCGAATAGTATTCTCTCTAACTAATTATAATAATATTTATTAGTTAATCTCCTAATTTAATATCACCTCTCCTACCCCTAAAACAATTATGATGTCACAGTGAATCTATTTAATAATTTGAATATGTTTGTGAGAAAGTGTGGGGCAGTTCCTTTTACTAAGAAAGTATTTTAAAATATTTCGCATTTAAGGGTTGAAACAACAACTAAAACCATAAATATTGATTGTTTTATACCTCAAAAACGATATGGCCTAATAAGGTGGAATTTGGTATAAAGTTTCACCTGGGAGAAAGTATTTGGCAGAGTATCTCGTATTTTAAATAGTTCACATTCAATTTTCAATATGCACTGTGAATGATTAAAGTTTGTCGAAAGTCGATGCATCCTCTCTTGTACGTAGTCATGAAGTAGGACTTATAATGAAATAGATTTTAATATTTTTAAATCTTTAGATTACAAAACTAAACAATAGTTTTTTTTTATAATGTTATAAAAACCGTTATTTTACTTCGAATGAATGTTTCTTATCAAAACTAAACATGATTAATTTCTTATTTGTGTAAATCTTAATCTTAAAAATACACATTTATTATTATTTTAAACTATGCAATTAGTATTAAATTTTAAGTGTATATTTATTTTATTATAAAAACTAGCTGACCCGTACGGCGTTGCCCGTGGTGGTTGGTATTTTCAGTCTTTTTAACGTAATTGTATTCTTTTTAAGTGTTCAGTCAGTGAGTGGTATTTGGCTTTTATATATCTTAAATAATTAGCCCAATAATTTGTGTTTTAGTTCATTGTAGGCCTAACCTAAAATTATATTCAGTTTTTGATCCAAATCAGTTGTTGATCAAAATCAGCTGTTTTAAGCTTTTCATACGAACAGCTGTTTTTTGTGCCCCTGATAAAATCAAAAGAAATCTTTCTTCTTCTTCCTTAAGATTGACCTTCCATAAGATTAACATTGAAACTTTGAGGGCCACTGGGGCGTAGCCCTAATGTCCTAGGACTTCGGTAAATGGCCTAAAAACTTCCCAGGGTTAACCTGTGTTACTATGCAAAATTTCAAAGCAATCGGATGGACGGTTTGGTAACGCATAAAGGACAAACATACAAACAGACAAACGTACAAACAGACAAACGTACAAACAGACGGACATACATTGAATTTTATATATATAGATAAGCAAATGAGTCACAGCACAATTATTTAAAATTTAAGTAATACACTTTTAATTCCTAACTATTTGTCCACTCAGTCTGAAAACAACTGACATTTTCTTAAAGAAATCGAACACAAATACATCATGAATCGGTTTTATATAAAATGTCTTCATTCACATAAAGACGTAGTAGATTTTATATGTTAGTTTTATGGTCTTAAATGAAAACCAAACCTCTTCAACAGATTGAATGACAATATCAACCCGTTAAATAATATGGCGGCTGTGGCAGAAAATGATGATGAATTAAACTAGTTAGAAATCACTATCATGAAAAATAATAACAAATAAAATTAATTTCAAAGCTTACTACACCATATTTATAACTTCCAAACGCTCGTTTTAAATTAACTGCTTCATAATATAGTCATCCCCGCATTTACAAACTGTTTTCTAACACTATTTTCTATTCTCAAACTATTTTCTATAGAATGAGGATTAATCGGGAATGTCTAAATAACTATTTATAACTACTCCATAACATAATAATAAGGAAGGAAGTTTCCAGTTTTTGTTGATATTAGATAAGGGTTATCGCAAACGCGTAACTTTACTATTCAACTCTAGCCTAATATTTTTGCAGACAACGACGTTGTTTTACATTTTACTGTTAAATGTTGAATACAGGTAAACATACTGTGACTAAATAGGTTAGGTTAGAACCTTTTAGGTATTTTTTATTATTATTTTTGCATTTCTGTCGCCCTAGGTTGGCCTAGAGTCGAATAGTAAAGTTGCGCATGTTTAAAAATTGTTTATTATTATTTTCCCAACAATTATACATTTAAATGGTGAGTAAATATTATATTTCACATTTGTAGTTCTATCCCGATTAATCCTCATTCTATAGAAAATAGTTTGTAAATGCGGGGATATAACAGAAAAGACCCAATTTACCAAATAAATTAACTTAGTTAGACATGTATGTTTGAATAGAAACAGTATTTTTTTTACGAAAATTAATGGATTTTTGAATCTCAAATCAAGTGGTTTTATATTTTTACAATAGAAATTTACGTAAGAAGGATACTTAAGCAGATAATTAAGCATCTTTCTTTAGAATACTTTTAAAGAGGTGTGTTTAGGTTCAAAATATAAAACATACTTGGAGCAAACACTATCCCAGAGTTACCATTACTATTCTTACTGACTCCCACAAACACAAATTTTCAGTTTAGTCACTCAAGCAGTTATTTCCTGAAATTTGCCTTTGGAATTACCGTAATTAAAACTTCAATGTTCTTTAAGTCATATTCAACTCACTTCGCTCATTTTCCACAAGGTAATAACAAACGCCTATTCAGTTAAAATAAAGCCAATTTATTGTACTTTTCATTATAATATATCATTGGATGGACATTTTTAACGATATTTGTTTATACTTTTACCAAAAGAAGATAATTTTGCAGTTAATGCAAGTTAAGAATTTTAACAAACACAAAGAAGGGTGGGACTGGTAAAACTGACTTCACATTGTATTCTATAGTTTGTGATGTAATTGACGCCAATTTACTCGGTAAAACTAAAAGATATGCGAAAACTAGAAGTTAATACTACATGTATGTTTCTTGCTTAATATGGACGGAGTAACATATCTGTTGAAACATAATCTTAATACCTGATAATGGTAATTCCCTTGTAGTAAAGATAGTTCATTTGGTTGGTAATATTTTATAGAAGGAAATGTTAGCGGTATAGAAGTTGCGTGAGGTGCTTCTCTCTAGTATCAGATAAGGTAACTAGAATATTAGTTTCTAAGACTGTCTACGGGGTGCTGCTAGAGGTAAAACAAATTAACTTATAAATAGTATTTATTTTCAAATAGAACAACTTATTATCTATTTAAACATAATTTAAACAATTTACAAAATATAGCAACAAAACTGCTATATTTTTTATTATTTCACATTTTAATTTATACATTTAACTAAAAAAAGCGCGATATTAATCAAGATTTTGTCTTTGTTAGGTACAACTTTTGTATGTTTAATTTAGATCTTTCACTTGACAACACAAATTAGTACTTTACAATACAATTTATTTAATGCTTCTTTCAACAACCCACCATACTTTCAGCTTAGATGATGACTTTTACTTTTAAAGACAAAGACAATTTGTTAGAAAGTCAGTCAATTGAGTTAGGTACTATAACTATTATGATCTTGACAGTTTCAAAATCATTTAAAATATCAAAGTTTGGGTCTTATCAAAGTCACGAAAGGAAGACAAATCTACAACCATACTATTGATACATTTACCAGTTTAAATATTGTGTATTATATTATAGAAAGTTTTAAATATTCCCATGTTTGAACATTCAGGAGATAAATTAAGAAGTTTAAATTCGAACGAATCTTAAAAGATTTGTCTTACTTTGTATAAGATTTACTTTTCAAGTATTGAAAATCTTTGTTATTGAGCTACACAAATTTATAGTGCATGTGAAACTAAATACCATGCAGTTAGCTTTATGCAATGCAAAGGAATAGAACGAAGTAATTCATTGATGAGGCGACGCTATACGTCGTTGCACACATCTTTTTAGTCACGTGACACGACAATCTGTCGATGTGAATATGTAGTTTGAATTTTATACATTTTTAAAACTCCCCTGATTTGCATAAAGTAGATATCCTACTTGTATAATCTTTATGGTGTTATTTTATTGACAATGGTAACTATTCTTTATCAATTTTATAAGAAGTATAGTATTTATTTTGGATGGCAGTTTAAACATTTGTACTGTTACCGTTGTTTTGCTTTGGCCATTGGTTTTTGTATTAGTATTTTGAATGAGATAAATAACTAATGAGCTTGACTTGTGAGAAAGTAACTTATATAAAATAAAATAATAATAATAACTTTTCTCATTTAAAATATAATAGGCCTGATAAATATGTTATGGCTAAGCATTGTTTAGATGAAAATCATCATTTTAAAATAGAAAATTCTAAACTGTTAAAAAATGTAACTAAACCCAACACATTGGACGCTTGGGAAACTTTTACATTAACAAATACCGTAACATAATTGTGAATAACGAATTAGGTCCTTTACAGAATTCTTTATTAATGTAATAATGCTATGTTTTGTTAAATATTAATATTAGTTTAGCAATCTTATTTAAGTTATATTGTTATTGTTAAGATATTTGATTAACGGTAGGCGGTGGTTAACGCCTTAGCATAGGTTTATTACACGTCCCCTGTAGGGTACGCCAATTCTGGATAGGTATTTATACGGTGTGTTGTCACACTGTAAGATCAGTTACAGTTTGGTTACTGTAGCCCGTGCATCACTGAGGATGGCGACACTGTCGTTGAAACGCGTTTGAGGTTAGTAAACGTATTTATTGTGAGATTTTGTGTTCAGGTTTTATTTTATATAAGTTTTGAATGAGAGTTTAATTAATAGAAACCATCCGTAATTTTAGTTTGCTTTTAAGACTTTTTTTGTAATAATTAAGTTGCCAAATACATAAACGTATTATACACTTAAAGAGGATCAACTAAGGAACACAGAATATAAATTAATGTAAATTAGGATTAGTAATACAGAATAAATGTGAAACGTGATCAAATTATTGTCTATGTCTGGTCTTAAGATTGAACTAATTTAAATATTTCGACAACCGAAGCATAGGGAAATCTTTTAACAGCATCACATACTCCGAAGGTAGTATGTTTAAGTCAAATATATATATATTTTACTGAAAATTTATGTTTGCATTCACGTAAGCCTGTCACTTAACGACACAGTATGCGAGAAAAGTTTAAACATTGATTCCAAATTATTACTGTTTAGCACAGTATAAAGCTACGCGCCCACTGGTTCGGTACGGTCGGTACGGTCGTCACGACTGTCACGGCATTTTTTAGAGGGGGTGCGCGCACTGGATCGGGCGATCCGCCGTTCAGGCGTTCCGCACTGTCTTCCATCCGCCTTCCGCCAAAATAGAAGTTAGTTAGGGAGAGGATCTGTTGAAAGATGGATGTGGAGGAGGAAATTGCTGTAGTGAGTGCGTTTTTGATAGAAGAAGAGGAGAATGAGAAAAATAAGAAAAAGGAAGTTTTGGATTCATAACATTAACAGAAAAAGATTGATTTGTGGTGAATTTCACACTTTGTTCCCGGACCTTGTGGAAGATGACCTTAAGTTTTTTTGAGTACTTCAGAATGACTCACGACAAGTTTGAAACACTATTACTGATGATGGAAGCAGAATTGTATAGGGAAGAAACTAATTTTCGTCATCCAGTGAGAGCAGACTGCGTATTACGCTGAAAATGCCGTACCGACCGTCCCGAATGCCCGAAGTGCGAGCGCACTGGATCCGCCGTCACGGAAATGTCCTACAGTTCGTAGCTCCAGACTTTCTATCGGACATGCCGAAGGTGCGGAACGCCGTTGACGGCCGTGACGACGCAGTGGGCGCATGCTCATTTAATTCAATGTTTTGAACTTTTGAAAAATCCCGTACCGACGTACTGACCGTCCGTGACGACCCAGTGGGCGCGCAGCTTAAGAGTCAGATTTTGTTTTGTTTTGCTTTATCGTAAACCACATTTTTAAAGTGGATGAATACTTAAAGAACTTATTAAGACACTATATAATTAAAAACAGCAATTGAACCAGTATAAATAATGCTACCAATATGATAATCTATAGCTACCTGAATTCGTTCGTCAATTGTGCAATCAATTATAGTAACGTTTTTATTTAAAAATGACTTTAAACTAACTGTTTAGTATCATATCGCAGCATTATCGATTAATCGATCGATACCTATTTATCTACGATTAGAACTAAGTTATGCGCATTGCATCGTACATGTCAAGACTGTTCGGTGAGCGATCTACATTTTCATTCATATTCGTACAACTACAATGTCAAGACTGGTCGGTTAACGATCTAAATCTAGTTCTTATGTTCTTTAACATTCGAATGTTACGGCAACTATTCAATCTTTTTTTACTATGCTTCTTAACGAGTCAAGCAGTGCTCAATTATAATTTTACAACTCTAAACTTACTAAAACGACGATACGACAGCTTTGTAACCTCAAGAAATCACTTTCCCTGTGCACAGGAGGTAAGACAATCTACACCGCCAAAGAAATACAACTTGGTAAGTTCCTGCAATTCATATTATTACGAAAATTCGTCTTCCAATCATACAGTCCACTTCTAAGATAAAAATCCAGCAAAAGACAAAACATTTTGGTCCAACGGGCCTGATATTCAATCGAAAATGAAAACGTACGTATTAACAATTACCGACAAGACCAAACAATCAACTAGGGACAAACACGTTTTTCATTTGAAACGATATCTATGACTGGTTGACTGGCAGTATAGTTATTAATTGTATGTATATTTATTGGTTATTCATTTCAAACAAGTGCTTAATTATGTTTATTGTTAGTTGTAGTAACTTGATCAAATCCTGTGTTCAATTAAAAATAGCTTAAGCCTATTTTATGTCAAGTTTGTTCAGTATACCACTCCTCCAGGTACATCGATTTCAATAGCCAATGGTGGTTTTAATTGTTTCAATCTGTTAAAATTGTATTTAACTTATATCACCTTGATATTTGATTGGGTATTATCAATTATATTATATCATATTTGCATTTGTGTTAGCAAATCAATTAAGCCTAGGCCTAAGCCTATCTATATCAAACAATTTCAATCTACAAATTGTCGTGTTATTTGTTGTTTTTGGTTTATCTTTGTCTTGTTTATATATAGTGACATTGTCTACTTAAAAATTATTATTTTTCAATCCATAATTAATTACATTGGAAACTTCGTAGGCTATTACCTAACCTGTTGATGCCTATCTTTAATTGGGTGCACATTAGTTAATAATTTCTTACTATTTCTTTCAAAATGTCTGAAAAGGCTAAAAGAGATTACGAACTCACAAGTTTTGCATTGGAGGGTGAATATTATCGAATTAACCAACTTTATCAATTATCTTTAGAAGTTTCAATCGATCAGAGAAAATTAGCAAACTTTAAGGTCAGATGTCAAAAATTAGAAGCGCAATATGCAGCTTTCAATAATTTGCATAAGGAGGCTGTGCGCCTTATGATACAATTAGGTAAGACAAAATTAAAAGAAATCAAGAACCTTTCAAGTGAATTAGATAATTTGTATTTTCATATTTTGGAAGTACATTCACAATATTTTCCGTCTCTCGATGACTCGATGGCAGGGCATAAAAGTACAAATGTTCCAAATATTCCAAATGTACAACTACCTAGATTAGGTTTGCCGACTTTTTCTGGTAATTTTAAGGATTGGCCTAATTTTAAAGATACGTTCACTACGCTAATTCACAAACATCAAAATTTTTCGGATATTGAAAAGTTTCAGTATTTGGTGTCCTCATTTATTCACGAAGCATTGTCACTGGTTAGGTCGCTTCCTCTTACCAGTGAAAATTATAACATCATTTGGCAGACTTTATTTAATCGTTATGACAATAGGAGATTGCTTGCTACTCAATATCTCGACCAAATAACAAACTTCAAACCCTTAAATGTGGATTCACCAATCAAGTTACACCAGTTCTTAGATTCTATAACCGAAAGCACTTCAGCGATAAAATCAATGAGATTACCATTTGACTTAGGCGATTTTATTCTATTGCATCTTTCATTGCAAACATGTGATTCTAATAGTCGATTGTTGTTCGAACGTCAGTATGTCCAAACGAATTTCCATCGTTTCAACAATTTTTGATTTTTATTCAACAACACTGCAAGTCGCTTGAAGCGTTTGAAATTCAACTTACATCGACAACCAAATCAAGCTCTAAGGTATCAACGCAACCAACAAACCAGCATTTACTACAAGGTTAAATTCTCCAACAGTTCCACGATCATTCATGACAAGTCAATATACGCATCAATGCACTTATTGCAATCAACAACACAAAATATTTTCTTGTAGTTAATTTTTCAAACTCTCGGCTACTTCACGTCGGGATTGGATTGTTTCCAAGCATTGGCTGTACAAATTGTCTCAATTTGTCTCATTAAATCGTGATTGCCCATCAGCTGTGTCATGTCATAAGTGTCAGCAACGACATCACACATATTTACATCTCAATGAAAATTCAATGTCTCAAAATAAGAATAGCATACAGTCGGCTGCAAATTCAATTGTAGTTTCTTGTACTTCAGCAAATAGGTTTAGGTCCATCCACTTTGTTGGGAACTACTCTAATTTGAATTCAGGATTCATTTAAGCAGTATCACACAGTACGAGCTGTCATTGATCCAGGTTCTCGATGTTCTTTTATAACGGAGTAATGTGTTACTAAGTTAGGGTTAAATCGTGGAAGAATAGCCACACTCCACTAATACACTCCATGCAAACAAGGGTATGGTACAATGTCAAGTAAGATCACGTTATTCTTCAAAGGCGAAATCAAGTTTCTCAGCTATAATTTTGAATGAAATTACACCTGAATTACCAACAGTTAAATTAAATAAAGAAATTCTTGTACTTGTTTTTTTTTCTACTTTTAAAGCTTCATTATTATGATATTTTTTAACCTTTAGATGTATTTCATACATTATTTAAGGACCAATATAGTATACTTTTTTATTTGTATAATTTTGTTTTTAAGTTTTGTTTTATATTTACACCATTTATTAAATGAGGTTTATTATGTATGCCGTATAGTTGCACATTTAAAAAAAATAGTTTTGGAGTTTTGATTTGTTAATCTATGTTAGCAAGTTTTTTATTTTGTTTTATAATTATACATTTTGAATTGTTTACGATTTTTGTGTTTGGATATAGTTGTTTGTCTTTTTTTATTTTGCAAACATATGACATTTAAAATGTTTACGTCATATATTATTTGAAGATATATAATATAAATTAAGTTTTGGTTGTATAATTAATTATGTTTGTAAGTTTTATTTTATATTTACTATTTTTTTAAATTTGATTTTGATGTATACAATATAATTATATATTAAAAGAAATATATATATTTTACTTTTGATTTGTTAACATAATATGTTAACATAGTTTTTATTATATTATTATTGATATTTACTTTATCAAAAGTGTGTATTTTTTTGTCATTTTTTGTTAAATTTGTGGACTTGTACAAGAGGTTTTTTTTATTTTTAGACGTGTGTTTTTTCTTCCATTTGGAATATGTTGCCGACATATGCATATCTTCGTAAATCGCTATATATTAGGACATTCTGGTCGGTGGTTTCTAACCGTAATACACGTAAATATCCTAAAAATCTGCAGTTGTTGGTAGCGGTTTTGTGCATAATATGTTCGTATTAATAAACTTTGTCTTTGACGTGTGAGAAGGAATTATTTAAACATAAAATAACAATACAGTAATTCTCACACACATACTCCGTCACCTTCAGCGATACATAAGCTGGTAAAGTAATAGGCTGATAAATATTATTATTTGTCAAGGCTTGAATATTATTCTTTAAGAACCTTACCTATTTATAATAAATTTGCTGTCGTAAAGCATACATACATTTGAAATAATTATACACATTTATACAGGGCGTCTTGCAACCATATGAACAAACTTTATCATGTTATTCAGCATGTCAAAAGAAACAAAAAATGTAATATAACATCGTGTTCTGTCTCATTCCATTTTCGGCCTGTCTGTCTGTATGTGTTTTTTTACAAAATACTTAATATTTTTAGAAGTAGAAAAGATATTGAGCTCACACTTTGTATACCTATTTGTTGCGTAACCTTTTATCACTGTACGAAAAATTAGAACAACATTTAAAATATTTTCGAAATGGCGGCCATTTATAATTTTTAATGTCAAATATCTCAAAAACCGGTAACTTTACAAAAAAATTACAAGAGACAAAAAAGTTTAATTTTTTAATGAAAAACTCAATGGTAATTTTTATTTTGTCTGTAGCTCAAAGGAAAACAGAGATATTGACACAAAAAAAAGGAAAAATGTATTTCTTGGTAGTTGTCAACAATACCCAGAATTACTCTAGAAACAAAACATTTTAAAGTTATTTTGAGCTAAAATAATGAGTTATTTTCATAATGTTCCGAGCAATTTCTGAGCTGATTCCACTAGCAAAATTAACGAAAGAAATACATTTATTCATAGGTCCGGAAATGCTTCGTTAGAGAGTCAAGATTTCATCCGTGTTTCAGATTACTCACAGAAACGAATACCTATTGAAATATGTATTGCGTTAATTAAGGTGTGAAATTTAATTTAATTTACGTACAATTGCTCAGTGTTTTTTATGTAAAGTTAGCGGTTTTTGAGATATTTGACATTAAAAATTGTAAACGGCCGCCATTTTGAAAATATTGTTCTAATTTTTCTTACAGTTATAAAAGGTTACGCACCAAACAAGTTTACAAAGTTTGAGCTCAATATCTTTTCTACTTAAAAAATATTAAGTATCTTGTAAAAAACACATACAGACAGACAGACCGAAAACGGAATGAGATAGGACACAGTTATATTACATTTTTTGTTTCTTTTGACATGCTGAATAACGTGATAAAGTTTGTTCATATGGTTGCAAGACACCCTGCATAGTTCATTTCAGCTTTAGGATAAAAAGGGATTGTCCTTAAAGTGACAAAAAATAAATTTATATCTGATTATTGAAGTAAGAGTAATTAATTGAACTGTAATAAGTAATGATTAGGAGATTAGGAAATAAATTAGGAGATTAGATTAGGAGATTAATAAATAATTATTTTCATTGCATCAAAATGTTGATAACATTTGAATTGTTCTCGTTGAATCCATTCTTATATTTCCATTAACTTCAGAGATTAAACTGTAGTAATAGTATTTATCCATTGCAAAAAGATGTCAATCCCTGTATAAGTAGTTGGCATATGTGGACCTACGCACTGATTATTTATAATAGTTGACATAATGCCAACCTGAACACCATTGCATATTAAAGGTCCTCCACTGTCGCCAAAACATGCTCCATTCTTACTCTTTGGGTCTATGGCACATATTTGAGTATCTCTGCAAAGACCAAGATATGGATGTATACTGTCGTTTACATTAGGCATTTGAAGATATTTTTAACATTTTTTAGTACTTATGACTTGTATTGATGCTATCTTTAGTTTTATCAGTAAAAGATCTGTGTTATAAGCTCTTGATTTTTGTGAGCCTTGTGTATTTCCCCAGCCTAAGACTTTACAGTGTTTCATGGTTTGTCTTGTTTTCTGATGAGTAGGTAATTTTACGCTGGAAATTTTATTGTTAAATTTAAGTGGTGTTCTTAACTCCAGGATAGCAATATCGTAATGGCCTTCACACCTATTTGTAAAAATAACAAAGTATTACTTAAGTTTCAATTTTAACATTGTAGATTACGGATTATCAGACATTTATAATTCAATTTATATTACCTTTTTTCCTGTTCATTACACTAATTCAATGTTAATTTCAATGACTGCTGCAGTTTCAGGCTGCTGAGCCTATCATCAGATCATATAAGATTTTAAGTGTTTAACGGAACTCGTTAATGTTTCAAAAACAATGGTGAATCCAGTTCCCATGTACAAATACACAACAAAACACTTTTACACAAATACACGTATAAACTTTTACAAAGGTAATAAAACACACGATATCATTTACATGTCGGTCACTTCACACTCTTCAACGAACGGTTCGCGAATCATGTAAGTTCGTTAAAGAGTGCGCAGTGACGATATCAATTGTTTTATAATCTTTTTAAACGTGTTATTTGGGTGGTTCGAAATGAACGTGTTTACGATATCGAAATCCCATTACCAATCAAAAGTTGTAGTTTGTTACCCTAAATTTGGGGAAAATAATGAAATTGTCATCTTTAGTCCGCGTATGTAGCTCAAAGTTTAAAAAAGGCACTTTTGATAAATTTTTTATTTAATTCACTTTTTTATTTTTTATTTATCCAACAGTTATAAAATAACAGTATGTAACATGTTTTTGAAAAAAATATTTTATCGCTTTTTTATAAAATCTTTAGTTTGCGCACAAATCCTAAATTGGTTAAAAAAAAAAAATTGGGTGTGCATATGACCACACAATAGAAGTGAAAACTTCTATGCGAATTTTACAGCGTGTAAAATGAATATTGATTAACTACTGGATTTTATTAACATTTTATTTCCTGGTTAATAAATAAATAAAACAATTACAATTATTTTCAAATTTTTAGTTCGGTTTGCTTTTAAAGAGTGTTTTTTAGTTTTTAAACTATTATTTATTTTCTTACTTTTTAGTCTGGGGAACATGATCAGTGCTCACTTACTACACCCAACAAAATTAATAAGGTCCCGAAGTTTTTGTATGTCGTCGTGAATCACCCTGTATATAAAGTTTTTAATGACACCCGAAAACGTGTTCTGGGGATCATGATCAGTGCTCACTTACTACACCCAA